>CAVNYN010282212.1:0-27336 GCA_963692815.1 Nyctanthes arbor-tristis
TGGCCAGAGAAAGAGGCTTCCATTCTCCACTCCAGCTGCAGTTGACATTATGCTTCAGATTGCAAGAGGCATGGAATATCTACATTCTAGAAAGATATATCACGGTGATTTGAGTCCATCCAATATCCTTCTCAAAGCAAGGAATGGGTCCACAGAAAATTATTTTCATGCAAAAATCACTGGGTTCGGTTTGAACTCGATCAGAAGTTATGTTGCTTGTAGCCCAAAGCCAACAGGAGTGGATCCTGATATTTGGTTATCCCCTGAGGTCCTGGCTGAACAAGAGCAGCCTGGTGGTAAATGCACTGCAAAGTATTCAGAGAAAGCTGATGTCTACAGTTTTGGGATGCTTTGCTTTGAAATTCTCACGGGGAAAGTCCCATTTGGAGATGGCCGTCTTCAAGGAGAAAAGATGGCTCGAAATATTAGAGCTGGGGAGAGGCCGCTTTTCCCACATCCTTCACCAAGATACCTTTCAAATCTGACTAAAAGGTGCTGGCAAGTGAATCCAAATCTTCGTCCCACTTTCTCATCCTTGTGCAGGATATTACGCTATATCAAGAAGACACTCGTTATAAATCCCGAACATGGCCAGCCAGATTGTCCACCACCCCTTGTTGATTATTGTGACATGGAGACTGGCTATTTGAAGAAGTTCCCTGGGGAAAGGGTTACAGATTTGGCACCAGTATCACAAATTCCTTTCCAGATGTTTGGTTACAAAATTATTGAAAAAGAAAAAATCTCTGGAAAGAATTGGGATTTTACCCGCGATGGATCACTTCACCGTGCAGCATCGTTGTGTGATGAAGATCAATTTTCTGTAATGGATGACTTTTTCCTTGGACCAAGTGATCAAAGGTCAGTTTGCTCAGAAATCATTGATAGGAAAAATGTAACATTCGCTGATCAGAGGTCGGTCATCTCTGAGATACCTCATCGTCAATTTTTGGCATTCGACCAAAGGTCCTTTGGCTCTGAGAGCCCAGGAAGAAGATTTGCCGGTACACCGGCTGATCAAAGGTCTGTTGCTGCTGAAACTCTAGAAAGGAAACCTTCATTCATATGCAGAGCTGAGCAAAGTTCGCCCAGGGTTCAGATTCCAGAGAACAAAATTCTACTAAGGGTGGCTAGTCAGAAGCAAAAAGTTGAGGTTCTAGATAAGGAACCAGTTGGTTCCAGGACTACGGAAACTATACTTGTCAAAGCTGGTGAGCAGAAGTTGGAGAGTACTGAGATGGTAGAGAAGAAACTTAAGTCACCAAGGGCGACGGTCGAGCAAAAACTAGTTGGTTCCGATGTTTTATCAGGGAAACTATCACTCCGGCCGATAGCAAAATTAGCTGAGATCCCAGAAAAGAAAATACTGCAGCATACAGCGTCCAATCTGAAGAAGGTTTCTTCTATAATTCCTGAAAAGAAAAGTGGAACAGAATCAAAAACCATTGACAGGTTCAACAATACTAAGAACTCAGAGAAGAAAGAATTGCTTGTCAAGAATGTGAAAGATATGAAGACTAAACACTCTCCTGGTTAGTTTTCCCTACGAAACCTGATATTGCCATAATAGTTCACAAGTATTAACTGAATGATTTTTCTAATTCAAAGTTGTTGAATTCATGCAGGGTTTGTGAATGGTAACTCACCAAGATCTTCGCCATCAAGAACAACAAAAGCAAATCCCAGCCCCTCACAGGCATCCTCGCCGGCGCGTGCATCCAGACATGTTTTAACCCCAAGATGGTCTCCCGCATATACCTCAAGAGATTATTCGTCTCCAAGATCGTCACCATTAAATCCAGTTTCTCGAATTAGTAGAGAGAATCGAGTACCCTCATCAGGCACGAGTCCACGAAGACCCAGATAGCATCTCCAACTCCGAAGCACCGTAACCATACGTTTGATAAATTCACCATGTAGTGTGGATTCTCATTCATTTTGCCATATATTCATCTAAAGCAAAAAAGAGAAAAAAAAAATGAAAGAAACTCCAAAATTTCACATTTTGGCACTGCTTTAACCCTTTCCTATTCGATTTTGCAGTGTTTGGGGTATACTCTCTGATTTTGTATCTCTGATTTCCCCCACTTTTTGTTTCATTGCTCGGCAGGAAAATAGTTTAAAGCTTCATGTTTCTTTGAGTTCAGATACGCCATATGAATGAGGTGAATTAGTGCCTGAAGTCAAACCTAGTGGCACAACAGAACCAACCAATCCAGCAGTCACATATTTATAGTGTGAATGGTCAAAATTCATGGATTTAGAATGTGTATGGTCCTCTGGTTCACTACGGGATCCGTTGCAAACCAGATTTTGATGTATTAACCCCTTTCCTTGTGGCTCTGGATGGATAAAACAGTACACTTGATGTATCTTTATCATAATCAACATTAGCTACATTCCCCATTATTGCACTCTTATCGTAACGTAGTGGCTGCTGATCTTGAAACCTTAGACATGAGGTGCTACCTCTGTTCTCCATGACACTTGATTCTGCTCGAACTTTTTCTCTGTACACTTGTTGGGCTTGCAAGCAGTTAATTCCTGATCTACCTGTTTCCTTGAATAAATGCCCCCGCTGGTTCTGCCTGATTTGCATTCTGTCTCTATTGTTTGAAATGCCGACAACCGCAGACTTTTCAGGGTCACAATTTCTCAAAGTCAACTCTTCAACCATGATTCCAACATCATCCATGCAATGAGGACTGCTTCATCCATCCCGTCTAAGACACTCTCATTCAAGCAAGGGATTGATTTTTGCACTACAGAAAAATTATGTTCAGATAGAGCTCACATTTAAAGAATGCATAATACGAATATTCAAACCAACAACCATAGAAATAAGAAGTAAAAATTTAATTTAAGATTACAGTGAAATCCATCAAACCTGCAAACAGAAATGTAGCCCTAAATCTCTATAGCTAACTCAAGTATCAGACAACACAATCTTGATTTGGCTGGAAATAAATATTGATCTCATTACTTTTTCCACTTACCTATGTCTCCCCCAGAAGAACTGATCATGCGGTAAAAGTATATTTTGCGTGAATACAGCTCTGTGATATTTTGTTGAACTATCTCATCTGCTTAAAAGTTGTTATGTGACAGATAAATTTATTTCCTTGTGTTGTATATGTTCACGCCTTGTATGCAGACCTTCATCTTTTAATCAAAGGAAAGCCACGTCAAATATTCATAAAGTGGCCAGCAGAATTGAAATGAGAACATCTATGTACCATATTAAATTACTATCCATATTAATAAAGCTGAAACTTTTTATTTCAAAAGGCAAAAAAAGGCTGAAATCTTGAAACAAACTCCCAATTGTCAATAACCGCAGAAGAACTCAATCGATCAATTCAAGAAGTCAATAAAATTGAGGTTAAAGGGGGGGGGCGATTCTGAATTACCAGAATTGAATTGCCTGTGAAGAAATCCCGATACAGAGAGATATATCAAGAGCTAACAAAGTGAAAATGTAATGAAGTTGGGGAAATTTGTAAGCCGTGACAAAAACAAAAACCCCAATGATGAGTGAGAGGGGCAGAGGTAGAAAGATTCATGGGACTTGCCTGAAATGGCAATAAAAAAAAAAAAAAAGGAGAGAGCAGTGTTTCTATTGACATCGGACCTCATGCGGCCAAACGAGACACGCAGCTGTGTAGATCTAGCTCAATATAAATCAACAGTGACTCAAAAAAAAGAATAATTTTATATGGACGAAGGATGAGATAAAAAGTGTGATAAAAAGACATGTGACTCGTGTGATTATCATTTATGTAAAAGTGATGTGATGTGTTGAAATAAAGATCATGTTATATGTCAGTTTTATTTTATTTTTGTACTATTTTTTATTTAAATAACACAACTCAAAAAAAAAAAAAATTATACCCACTCCATCCTAATTATTTGGTCCGCTTTCCTTTTCAAATGACTAAGACTTGTATTAAGAAAACACATTTTGTAATTTGTATATTAGCATTTATAGTGTAACGACTCAAATTTTTCTACAAATTTTATATTGAATTCTTGAAAATTTATGAGATTTATTTTGTAGGGACTAAAATGTATTTGGGAATAGATGCGTGTAAAGAAATAAAATAATGTTTATGTACTTGAGATTCAATATATATTCGATAAAAATAAGTATCTATAAAGTGTAGGGGTTAACCGTAGAAGCTATATGGCCTTCCCTTTTCTGAAAGGGTAAAGACTTTCTGCGGTTTTTGACAGAGAAGTGTGCAATCACCCTTACCGTATATTTAATTTAATCCAACCGCTGACATTCATCTCACTTTTCTATAAGAGTAATGCTATTTATTACCACTGGTGCTTGGCACCATATTAAGGTGTCATTAAATGATAAGTTGAATTAAATGGGTTATTTATTCATTCATTTAATTTCACTTATTATTTCATGTCACATTGGTTGCCACATAGACTGGTGTCAAGTACCACTGGTACTACATAGCATTATTCTTTCTATAAATATGCACCGGTAATTGAAGAAGAAGCAGGAGTATCAGTCAAAAGATAAGTCAGATACTTCTCAGCTACTTCTTATGTAGTGCAGTCAAGTAATTTTGTAGTACTATCAAAGTGCTTTGAAAACACTATAGGTCCAGGTGTCTCGGAGTGTGGTAAAAGTATTAAGGTAGTCATTTGGAAGTAATTTAGAAGTACTACAATAGTACTTTGATGGTACTTTGGGGGTATAATGCTACAATTCTCTTTAGAAGCACTATCGAAGTACTGCAGTAGCATTCCATGGGATTGTAAAGTGCTGTACTCTGATAATAATACCTTAAAAGCACTATTGAAGCACTTCATAATCATTATGAATGCAACACTTCTAAAGTACTCTATCGCACTCAATGATTTTGACCTAAAGGAAAATAAGTAAGAAACTAATTTTGGTACAAAATTTCTTTTACAGATTTACTTTAATACCAGATAGCAGGTGAGTAGAGTTAATGGGTTTCAAAGCAAAAATCAATTTTAATGGAATTTTCCTACAACAAAGTTTTTCTTAAATAAATTTATTGACAAAGTCATATATATTGTTTTTGTGCTAATGATTGTTTATGTTGATTGATCATTAACTTTCACGAAGTTTCATGTTATTTTTAAGTATCAAAGATTTCTAAGAAGTTTGATTCTGCAGTAATTTGTTAAAGGTAATTCATGAATTAATAAAGTATGACAGCCTCCTTCAATAAATTTTCATTGATAAATGAAAGTTACACCGGGCTTACATGGAATTTCGCAGAATAAATGATGACTGATCATGTTTATATGAATGGAAGTGATTTAGATCTATAAGATCTACATTATTAGTTCCATGTTCTTATGAAATAATGAGCTCAATGTTATGTGCCTGAATAATGATAGATCATAGATCACAGATCATATTTTTACTGATATAGAGAGTAATGGTGTACTAAATCTGTATCAAGTATTAAATAATTTATCATGAAATCAAGTATAAAATGTGTTATGCCAATGATCAAGCTGCTCAATGTTTTCTGTTATCGATTTTGTATCTTATCTTTTGAAGATCATCAATTTCTGGCACAACTACAAAATTTCATAACTTTCAAACAAATAAGTGGTACACGAGCACCTCCACTCACTGAGTATTATATACTCATATTCCTCTTTTTCTATTTTTTAGGAAAATGAAATGAGAATACCTAATGATATGTTTGGAGGTTGGATAATTCAGATCGCTTCGAGATGCATTGGGTTAGGCCATGAAACACCTGGTTATATTATTGAGAAAGGAGTATCATCCAAGATGAAACATATGTATTACTTGCAAACTTAACTTTTAAACGAAGTTTATACCTATTGGAAGACAATACAAATATCAATGTTCACACGATAATGTAAATAGTGTAATATGTAATATGAATATAATAGTCGGATGCCTCATCTTCAAATTTCTTTTGACCTTTTTATGCATTGGAGTGATATAATTGTACTGACTTTAGACACCCTTACTGTACCAGGATGATGTATTGAGCATGTCACTGCAGAAAAATTAAGGTCGGATTCTATAAGCTTTTTTTTTTAAGCTAATTATATTTCTATCAGTTAAAAATGTATTAAACAAAATACTTGGGTTAAAGTTGCCAGATTGTCTAATTTATTTTATTTCTCTTTACTATATGTTGAATTAATAAATAGAAAAAAATATATAATAAATAATAAATAAATAAAAAGAAAAGTTGGTCGCTACATATAGCATATTAGCATTTCCAATACGAATCAATATCATCAAGTTCTAGTATGAATGAGTAACGTGATGGGTGAAAGTTTTTCCAACACTTTCAGAAGTGCCATTATAGTTCTGATATCTCATGTGGGTGTATAAATATACATCACGTATATTTGTAGCGTGCATTTATATACCTATATAATGACACAACTTGAAAGTGTCATAAAACTAATATGTGTCGAGAAACTTCAAATCCTTCACTTTCACAAGGAAAAGAATCCACCGAAAGCAAAGCGTCCACCTTAGGGAATATGATACTCTAATAATTTTCTAACACTCATCACTAATATATAAAAGTGAGAATGTGTGTAAAACATTTACTTTCCTACTTTATTCTTAGCTTTTTCTTTTAATACGAAAAATATTCTTAGTGTAATTATTACATATATTTAAAATCTTAATAAATGACTTTTTTTTAACCTATCAAAAGTTGGTTACAAGACTCAATTAATAACCACTTTTAACATATTCTATAGTGAAATAAATTTTTTAACTTTTTGGTTTTAATTGTTTTTTGATAACTTGACTTCTCATAAATTTATAAATGATATAATCATTTTTTTCATTACATTTTTCTTCTATGGTACAATTCTAAAGTATTAATAGCAAAATTTCATTTATGAAAATTTAGTTCTTTGAATTTTTTATTATAGTTTTTTAAATGCATTGTTTTATTTATTATTACAACTACTATATAAAAGGTGGAATCCATGTAAAATATTCAGATTCCACATTTACCCTTACTCTTTTTCTTTAAATCGTATACCATTTATTACCTTTATTTCACCACATTTTCACTACATTACTACATAAATAGTTTATTCTATTTTGTCTCTAATCTTTATCATATATTTTAGTATAGCATCACTAAAATCATCTTATCCAATCAAATTATATCGCGTAATACAATGCTAAGTAAATTGAACTAGAGATTCATCTAGCACTTTATTTCAAAATTCTAAGTAGAAAATGAACTCAATGGCTATTCTTTTCTTTCACTATATAATAAGTTTTTTCCCCCAATTTATTACGACTAACAAATGTGCAAGAATCAATGTATACAAAATTTTTTAGCACAAGATTTGTATTATTTAGAGACGATATGTTAACTTTTGTATCAACCAATTTAAAATGTGCAAAATAAGACGTTGACGTTAATACTCACATAACGAATGCGCAAGAATCCCCATGCACAACATCCTTGAGCATAGGATTTGCTTTATTTACAAACGATATATTAACTTTTGTCTTGACCACTCCAAAATGTACAAAATAAGGCTTTGACGTTAATACGCACATGAAAATCGAATAAGACCTCGACGTTAATAATCGTGTAACGTTTTTAGTTAAAGCATATTGTGGCCCTTTTTTCTTCGTTAATTTCATATTAAAACTATGTTATATATGCGTATTCCTTTTTGACTTGAGATCAATAATAAAGAATATTTTATATATTACACTTTCAATTCAAGCTAATTTTGTATGTTGGAAATTTAGTAAAATGGAAAGATATATATATATTTTTGTATTTGAATCTTGATTTATGTTTTAATATGTAAAATTCATGAACAAAATTAGTACGATATTGATTTAGTTTTGTATTTTTGTTTTAATATTGAATTAAGTTGCAATATGTATGATATACATGAATGTTATAAAATTAATTATTGCAACTTAAAAAAAATAGTAATCATTACATTAATATTTGATTTCATTTAATTCCATCATCAAGACAAATGAATGTCATAAAATAATTATTATATTTAATTTAATTTAATAATATTAAAAGTTTATAACTTACATACGGTTATTCTACAATTAATTATTTTAATGTGGTGTAATTGTCCACCATATCAACATTTATATTTCATCTCTTAATGCATATTTCACTTACTATAAATTGATGATCAATATCCAAATAAATTCAAGAGTATTGAAACACAAATCCAACTTATATTTTTCTTTAAATTAATCCAATCTTAATTTTAACCCTTTCTCTAGTGAAATGGCTTTCTCCCCATCAACTAAAAAAAGAAGAGCATTGTATGCTAATAAAGGAATAGAGTGTGTTTGATCAAGAATAGAGCATCAAATTAACTTTCTATCCTTTGTAAAAGTTCCATTAAAACTACACGAATGCAGAAGGTTACATCCAAGTTCAAAATTTAATTTTAATAGATGAAAATGTAATACTTTTATTTTAATACTTTATATTTTTAGTTTATATTTGAATCACTATATTATTATCTTAGCAATTTTTTTTTATACTAACTCATTTCTTTTTATGACTTCGTAGGCTAACAAAATCCAAGCCACATTATTTGGTGATACAATCCAAATTATTAGTGATGCAATGCTATTCATAAATGAAATACATATAAAATTCAAAATGGAAACATTAGACAAATATATGTTTTTCTTTTACGTGGAGTTTCAATGCAACAAAAGTGTTGGTCAAATGAGACGATAAAAGTCAAAAAAGTATAATATCGACAAGAACTATTATTTATAGAGAAGTGCTTTTGTAATAAAATATTCTAATGAAAATTATATATTTAAAATATATTCATTGGAACATACACCCTGCAAGGCACATTCCAACAACTAGTATATATAGATGTTGTTATGGCACAAAATGCTTATGTGGCTATATGTACTCACAGCAACCTGATTGTATGTGTCTATGTGACATGCATATATGCAACCACACGGGAACATTGAATTGCATAAAATGGCATCCATATGAGTATTAAAAATTGAGGAAAATATAAACAATGATCACTTTTAACATGTCAAGTTTAAAAGCGACTACTTTCTAAACCTATGCAAAAATGTCCATTTTACTATTTTTGCACATAAACAAAAATTCTAATACCAATTAAATTCATCGCCAAATCTATGGTGATAGGGTAGGAATTCGACGTCGATGCAAAAGGAGAAAGTTACTTAGAATGGCGGGACAAAGTCAACCGCACTGGTCCGCGACTGGAATTCCTTGGCGTGAGGCCTGCACTCGCTAATGGCATGTGAGCCTCATGGGCGCGGCAGTTTTGACCCGTCGAGAAAGGAAATTGTCTAGATTTACATCATGTAACTGTCGAGATTTACGATTCAACTATATAAAATGCAATGTAATGGTGGTTCCACAAAGACGTTGCCGTTGAGAATTATCGTGATTAAACGTCAAGATATACATATAAATTGTATGGACAATTTTTATAAAATGTAGTGTCAAGGATCAACACTCATAATTGTAATAGTAGATATAGACAGATAAATAGTATGGAGTGCTATATTTTTACTTATTTTACTCATAATTGTAATTGTAGAGATATACGGATAAATTATATAGAATGATATATTTTTTACTTTTTTTATCCGATAGTCATTACACATCTATCATATTTTAAGGAAAGAAAAAGGAGAAATTAATGTTTAAGGGCAAGAATATAATTTTATTCAAAAAATGGCTATTTTTGCACAACTCTTTTAAATGGGCCATATTTGAACTTCTTTTTTTTTTAAATTAGCCATTTTAGAAATTGTCTCTCCTTGTAATTCACAACATGGGATGTAAAATCAATCTATTAAAAAAAAAGGGGATGTAAAATTAATTATAATTTTACGAATCAATTGGTACAAGTATATTTACAATTCTTGTAGTTGTATACCCTTTATACTCGTGTAAGAAAGGGACAGCAGAAGTAACCCATGGTCCTGGGCTACTCGGAACCAAAACCCAATGATGCCAAAGTTCAACCATATCTACGAAGAGTTAATGCTCGTTCAAGTTTCTTGAAATGCATCATTCGATTCGCAATTTTATTTAATTTATGACCTCAATTTTAGCCTCAATTAGCATTTCATGTTTTCTCACAAGAATATGAACATGCAAATGAGCAAATCCTGATCATCCAAGGAAGCATATATATAACCAGTATGTGCATATTGAGATTTTTTTTCAGGTAAAGCACACCGGCTTAAACAGGGTAGGAAGTTGCAGAAACACAGGTTTATATTGATGTGAAACTATTCCAAGAACGAAAGTAATTTCATCATCATATGACTGCACTGATAGCCTACCTAGTAATCCGAGTACACAACAATCTTCCATGAGTAAACTGTATGATTCAATACAACTCAGAACCAAAGTTCAATAAACCGAGCAGCACAAGAGCTCTAAATATTTCGGTGTTAGAAATTGTCCATTTGCTTCCAGCAAAGAGAACAAAAAGCACCAATAGGCTGAGCTAGGATTGTAGTAGCTATTTTTCCAGCTTTCCTGGGGAATGGATGGTTACCTTTTTCCTTGCTTGAATAGCATAAAAAACCTGACCATCTTACATACACCTGCATAAATTAAGCATGTAAAGTTGGGAAGTGATATGGCTAAAATCAAAGGAAAACAGACAATAAATTGTTATATATCAAATTTTACCAGCCAAGGTTAATACCAATATCAAGGATGCTATTACCATATAAGAAAATGAGGACTTCGTTGATTTATTACAGTTCTTCTTCCTGGCATAAAGTATGTCTCAGAGACAAATTATGAACTCAATAGTATATTATTCGTAGAAGCTCTAGGAATGAGTAAGTTCCCAGAATTTTATAGCACATACGTATTCCTCTACCAAAAAAGCTATCGTAGTACCAGAAAGAAGACAACGAAACTTTTAGAGCAAGTGTTATTGTAGCTTTTAAGAGCTCTCCTACCAGACAGAACAACTGCCTTTTCATAGATCTATTGAATCACGAAGAACGACACTTAAAATTTTCCTGAGGCCTGGAAAAGGAGGGTTCAAAAAAGTTGGTACCTGAATACATGTAAAGCATACAACAGATGCCAGTGAAATTGAGTAGGCTAACTTGGTTCGAAATAGGGATCGTCCCCCTTGCAATATATCTCAAACAGCTTCTCATAGTAACTTATAGCAAGCTTTCTACAGTGAGACAGAATATCTGGGCGTTCTTCTTTCACTTCAGATACTGATTTGCTCAGTTTATGCTGCGGATCCTCATCGATAAGATACTTGCCAATAGCATGTACACTAACAAAAATCATAACCAACATTTCAATCCAAAGATACAAGTAGTCTAACCATCAAGAATGCAACTTTTAACTGGACATGCAAAAAAATCATCGCATAAACAATCTGTAAACCACTGTTCTTACCGTCCAACTAGACAAAACAGTACTTCCAAGGAGGTCTACAATATATAATGATAATAATACAAAAAGGAAAAGAAAAAAAGACAAAAAAAGCAATGTCTGTCAATAAATTCATCATAGTTATATTTGCTGAGAAACCAATGAATTTCTTCCATATTTGGGACACTGAAGGACAAAGAAAAGGATACTGCAGAAAAAAAGATGTACTTAATAAGAGGAAGAAAATACAACAATCACTCCAATAGGAAATATGTTGCAGCTTTCCACCGTGTCTAAATTGAAATTGCTTTGAATAAGTCATCGTGGAATAAGTCCAATCTGTTAGTTTGTTTTTCTATTTGTTCCTTTATTTTAGCATGAGGTGTATCAAATTCTCCTTAGTTCTTGGATTCAGCCGTTGTAACGCATCACTATAAATTGGTGCTTGACATGGAATAAAAGCATGATCTGAAATTTATCAACTCCTTTGAGTTAAAACCGGAGGTCGGGGTCTCCTCAAACTACCCTATTTCTTTCCCTTTTCTTACTTCATGTTCCATTTGGTTTACCCCAACAATTTTGTTCTCTGGAATGGACATCCCTTGCAAGGGCACCTCTTTATGATCAACCCAAAATTTCATCTACAATTTAGAGAAATCCCAGAGAATAGGCAGACTAATATACACAGCCATTGGGCTCCTAAAACAACATCATAACCTTTCAGTGGTAGTATATACAAATCAACAAAAGTAGAGAACCCCTGAAGTTTAAGAGGAACCTATAAGCATTTTCCTGGGCTTGTGAGCTTTTCCCCTGATGCTACCATCACCTTGAGTTGTCCACCCAACTGAGGGTTTAGACCTGCTTTTGTAGCAAGTTGGTCACTTACAAAATTGTGAGTGCTTCCTGAATCAATTAAGATGTTGATAGCCGGCACTTGCCTTATGCTTCCTTGTACTCACATTGTCTCAGGATAACGAATACCACTTATAGCATGAAGGGATATTGCAGGTGCCTGTTGTTCCATCTCATCCTCTTCCACGATCAAATCTCTGTCTTCCTCATCCAAGCATGCTTCAATGACAAACAATTTTTTGCAACGATGACCTAGGCTAAACTTCTCATTGCAATTGTAACAGAGTCCCCTTTTCCTCCTGTCTTCTAACTCTGTAGGTGACATCTTTCTTACGGGGATTGGTTGTTGGTGACTGGTTATATTTGCGGATGCAGCCTTACAAACAATTATCAATGTCAGCAAGGAAAAATGTCAAACTCTCTCCAAAGTTCTATGGCCCATTTCAGATTTTATAACGAATTGGAAAGGTTGCCTATAAGCTTCAGTTGCCGAATGAGTCCAAAATTCATCCAGTTTTCCATGTTTCATTACTTAAGGAAAAGGTGGGAAATCAAGTGGAAATTCAATCTCAACTTCCTGTTATCAATGATGACAAATTGTTGCCTTATCCGCAAATGGTGCTGGGGAAACGGAAACGTAGAGGGACACAAGAGGTATTAATCCATTTGCAAGCACTCCCACCTGTTGAGGCTACCTGGGAAAATATGGAACTTATAAAAAATCAGTTCCCAGATTTTGCACTTGAGGACAAGTGCCAACTTTAAGGGAGGAGGAGATGTTGCAGCTTTCCAACGTGTCTAAATTGAAATTGCTTTGAATAAGTCATCGTGGAATAAGTCCAATCTGTTAGTTTGTTTTTCTATTTGTTCCTTTATTTTAGAAAGTGGTGTATTAGATTCTCCTTAGTTCTTGGATTCAGCCGTTGTAATGCATCACTATAAATTGGTGCTTGACATGGAATAAAAGCATGATCTAAAATTTATCAACTCCTTTGAGTTAAAAAAGGACCCTATTTCTTTCTTTTTCTTCATCATACTTTGTCAAAACAGGTAAAACGATGTCCACCATACCAGCTTGGTATCAGAGCAGTATGGCCCAATCACTCGAGCAGCGAGTGACACATTTGGAGAGCATAGTTCAAGTTATTGCTGCTTCTCAAAAAGAAATGAAAGATACGATGTGCAAAATGAAAATCTGGGCCGACATGATTGATGTCAAGTTGCATTCATTTGCTTTGGAGCAACAATATGAGGAAACTGATTATTCTTTTGAAGAAAAAAGTGTAGGTTTTCCCGTACCGACATCCTTTACATCTGAAGATATAGATTACTCTTTTGAAGAAACAAGATTGTTGGAACATATGCTCTTCCGATCTCAAAAGAACTTCGGCACACGAGTGAAAAATTGCAGTTTTTCGTAGTAGCAAGTGCAAGGAAGTGCCAGGAGTGATAAGTCCAAAACCTTTCCAATTGATGAAAGAAGGAGCATTGTTTTCCTTGAAAAATTAGAAGTCAAGCAACCATTTTCGAATACTAAATTTCAGTCTTCTTGTATGGCAAAGTCGTCATTGGTCGAGATAGCCCATTGTTTGGAGTATGGAACTAGAACAACCGACAACCTCCAAAAAATAATTCACATCTTCTCATATTTGGTCCTAAATTGGAAGTGCAGGAGAAGGAAATTTATTCATACCCTTGAGGACAAGGGTAGTTTCAAGAGGGAAGGAATGTTACTGTTCTACTTTAATTAGCAATGTAATAATTTAGTATTTAGATATTAGTTATTTATTTAGTTTGAATTAGTAAAAGTAGTTAGAGACAGTGTTAATGTATTTAGCTATTATTGTGTTAGTGGGTAAGTTATTGTGGTTAGTGGGTAAGTTAGTGGGATAATATTTATTTTATCTCTATTTAAAGATGTAAAACTGATGAAAGTAGGGTGTGGAATTAATTATATTGCAAACTGGTGTTTGTATTTGGGAGTTTTGTTGGTTTCTTCCGAAAAACCAATATTTGGGAGGGTCGGGTTTCCTCGAAGTAATCCACAATATTTCATTATTCTATTTGTGTTCTTGTATTTCGATACGAATTATTCGAGTTCGTATCATTATGCTTACTGAATTAGATATACAACGGCTAGAACTAAGGTCCGTAACCTGGAATTAGAAAGTGACAAATATAGAAAGCCAAATAATTAGCCAGCAACATGTTAATATAGAAACAAAGATTGGAAAGGGTGACAAGCTAGCAATACCTCACAATATCGGATTGGCTTAATCCTCCACTATGGGATAAATTCAAACCAAAGATCGATTTTTCTGCAGCAATTTGCTGTCGATAAAGAGTGCAAACAGCATTCAGGCAAATTTCTTGATCCTCCTCAAAAGCCTTCAGCATATCAGCTCCAAACATCCACAGTTTTACTTTCTTTTTAGAAGCAACATTATTATCAATGCAATATCTTGAAAATGATTCATCTTCTGTATCTGTAGATTGCTCGACTTTAATGCCATTAAATGCTTGCGAAGGAGTTTGAAAAGCATTCTTCACTTCAGCCCTTTCTTCACATTTTATGATGGGTAATGGATTGTGCATAGAAGGAAAACAAGTTTGTGCATGATTTTCAACCACTGATTTAAGCTTTGCCAAGTCTTTCATAAAGGAACAAGATCCATCAAATTTTACTTCTTGTGTTTGTTTTTCCTGCTTTGCACCAATTTGAAGATTTTCATCGTTATTTCCATATGTGATTCTCCTTTTTGGCATCAAACCCAGTGAAACCTCTTTGTCATCAAGCCTTCTTTTTTTATTTGACAGACCGAAAGATGGACCTTGAATAAATTTCTCATTCGTTGCTTCATCATCACTGTCACCAATTTCAATTACTTCTCCAGATTTCGGAGGTGGTGTCATTTTATTGGAGGTCCCAGTAAACATCAAATTCTGTGTAACAGGTTCTTCGTGATCTGAGGTAATGTGAGTACCATGTTGAACTGCAGCATATGTATGCATAATTTCGTAGAAGTTTGACACTAGAAAAGTACAACTAGAAAAATGTGAGTAACATGCTGACCTGTAGCATATGTGTGTCTACTTTTGTAGAAGTTTGACACTAGAAAAGTACAAGTAGGAAAAGAAGAATTCTAAAAAATAAAATAAAATATAACACCATGTCAAAACCTTGTATGTAACACTAGGATATACACCCAAGTCACCGATAAGTTCCTTCTCAGACACAATATCAAGTTTGCATAAAATTCCTAGAATGTATTATTTCTTATTTTCCGTCAGATTTATTATTTTTTTATTTTTATTTATTTTTGGGAAAGGAAAATCGATTGTATTATTAATGTTGATCTCGGATCACAGCCGAGCTAATAAAACTTGGAATACAATCTATCCATGAACCAAAAGGGAACAATGAGCCATAGCGTGGACAGCATCATTCATCTCATGATGAATAAACTTGCAAGGACCACAACCAAGACTAGAGATAAGCGAGCCTGTCTCTCGTAAAAAAGGTTCATTTGCTGCATGCTCAGATATTTCATTGAGGCTGTTAATCATCACCAAGCAGTCTGATTCAACACATCCAATAATGAAGCCATGTTCTCGGGCAAATCGAAGGCCAAATAAAAGCACCATAGCTTCTGCATGGTCCACCACTGCTTCTCCTTCAACACAGCATGACAAAGCTACTATAACCACTCTGTTTGCATCATGCAGAAATGGGAGTAGCCCTGTTTAACAGAAGTGCTAACATTTAATTTAAGCTCTCCCTGTGGTAGTGCCTCCAATTTTCTTACTGCTTTCCCCTTTGCCGTCGGTTTGTCTGTGATATAGGAGGCAGCCATGTTGACAGTCATGCTCGGGTCTCGTCTTGCAGCTCCATGGACCTTCCTGTTGCGCTCCGGACAAATGCTCCAAGCCATACATAAAAGAATCCAGATTACCATTCTTGGTTTTGTTTGTAATTAACTGCAATGTGGCTTGAATGTTTCTCCATATCAAACATGATTTGATTTCAGTCCATAACCAAGCAGCTTTCAGATGTTCTTTGCTTGCTTGCACTCAAAATGGCATGAAAAGAGGTTTCCTCGAAACCGAATTCCGAGCACCTCGATTCAGTTGAGATTCCTCTTCGGTATAAATTAAAATTCACTGGTAGTGCATCACTAAACAATCTCCACCAAAACACTTTGCATCTCGGAAAATTCTTATGGAAATTCTGAGTAAGAATTTTACCCTCAGCTTGACAAGTATTGCAAGTAGATTGCATCCAAAGACAAATAGAGACATATTTTGGCCATTTGCAGCATCCCCTTTTATCTGAGCAGAAACGAACTAAGTTTCTGCCATTGGTGGCCATAGCGTTAAAACCATTGGTTTTTCCTCTTTTTGCACATTATACACCATCAAGGTAGTTGCAAATTTAAGATCTTGCCAAGAGCAGTCTAGAGTTACTAACGAGAGTCTTTGGTAGAAAAGTCAGAACGTCCTACATGGTGTACTTTCCGAGGAAAAGAGGTCAACTCAGAGTGGTTTTTCATCCCCACTCGATGGATAAAGCCACCCCGGTGTTCAAAGTTCCCTTGCCACCTCAAACTTCAGGTGGAAGCACCTGATTTGATGGGGTAATCCAATAAGGTGACCTCTATTGTCTACTGGACAGTTACTAACTCTGTCTTCCCCCATTGATAAAGCTTAACAATAAATAAACATAGCTTCTAAAGCAAATAAGAAAAAAAAAAAAAAAGAGCAATATATCATTGCCAAATAGCTGATAAAGGCATAACGAGAAATGAAAATACAATTTTACAAATGCTTCATCTTATAGCCTGAAAGAGAAAGAAAACCAAGATTTCTTCTAGAAACAAATAATTCAAATTTATAACCTACAGTTTTTTGATAGAAAACACTAAAGCAAGTCTAGATCAGATACTATTTGAACCATTAATTCCATTTCCGTATAGTAACTTATTTAGCAACCTATATCCATTCAGCCCAAACAAAATGCAGAGACATTAGTTAGAAACAATTCACTTTTAAAGTTAAAACTGAAAGACAGACCCATGTACGAAAATAATACACCAAATTCACCATGCAACTGGACTCACCCAGCATACTGAAAACTTAAAAATTGAATCAATATATTACACTACCTGTTTCTCGAACACCATCAATCCCACTTCCATTGGATTCAGAAGCAGGGTGAACAGTAGGAGATTTGCTACTCATAGATTCACCAATTTTTGGACTCCTTTCATTTGGATCTCGTAAATGCTCCAAATCACATTTCCCAAATTTGGCACTACCTCCCCTCGGTTGACTGTTGTTCCGGTAACTCTTCTTTTTGCGATCAGAATTCAAGAAATTAACAGCATTCTTCTCTACAGGGAAAGACTGCTCTATATTATTGGCCAAATTGAATAGATCACTTTCGTCCACCTTGAATAACATTGCAAGAAACTGTTCTACCTTCCCAAATCTAGCACTAAAATTTTCAAACCTTTTCTTATAACCTTCTATGGCGGCATTGGCCTTGCTCCTCAACTCCTCCAAAGACTTAACTTTTTCCTTAGAAATTTCTGCACTATGCTCGCTTTCCAATTTTTGGTTCTTCAATTCCTCAATGTCTTCATTCATCTGTTTAATCATCTTATCTTTTTCCTTCAACTTGACCTTGAGCTCTAACTTCTCCAGCTCCAGTATGGTCTGCGTCTTCTCCAATAAATCACGCTCTTTTTTCAGTTCACAATAATCCTTTTCAAGATTTTCTATCTTCAAATTGAAACCGTCCTCGCGATTAATTAAAATGCTTTGGACCTCATCAAAATCCTGACGCGAGAAAGTATACCCAATGAATTCGATCAACTCCGGTATCGAGGAGCTTGAATTTATTTTTGGAATTAACCCTTCACACTCTGCCGCACTCATTTTTCTCACTTGCCCTATTCTTGAACCCACAAATCTCAGAGCTATTCACTCGTTAATCAAAGAACAGAAACGCCATATACATTTCCTTTTATTTTGAGAGTAAAACGTAGAAAGCAGAGACCATCGATAAAAGCAAAGAACTTACTGGTAATATTCTTGGAAAATCTCGAATTCCTCTGTTGGCCTAAGCTTTTAAGCACAAAAATGAACCCAAAATTTGAGAAAACTCAAGAGTCAAGAACGGGAAAAGCGCCAAAAGGGAAGTAGCTGTGAAAATGGCAACCGGCGAGACTTTCCTTCTCAAGCCAACCCTGGGTCGAGAGGCGACTTTCTTTGAGCAACTGGGGAGCTACTTTCTACCTCTCATTGCTGTTCACATTCACTCTACAGCACCAAAAAGAGGCTTTTCCTTCCTGGTTGGAATATTTCACAGCTTTATTCCCGGTTTTTTTTCTTCTTTTCCCCTTTTATTATGTACGGTGAGTTGAGATGGAGACGGATTTTCTGTGTGATTAGGGAAGGAAAGGAGCGAAGATGGAGGCATGGAGCAAAGCTTAAACCCAAGGTGGTACAATTTTTTAAGATGATTAATTAATTAATGAATTCTTTTTATATATATAATAATTAATTAATAATTAATGAATTCAAATGGAAAAAAACCGAACATACTTTTGTGCGAAGTATAAGTGGATTCATAATAAATATAACGATGTTCACTTAAGAGTTTGTTATGTTAGTAAAATTATTACTCTCTTATATCATATTATTTAATCTGAGTTCAAGTAATTATTTTCACTCATGTGACAAAAAAAAAAGAAAAAAGAATTTAACAAATTTAACAAAAAATATGAATAGTTTCTTTATAGAAGATTACATACATCTACAAGAAAATATAGAGCTATCAACTATCTTTGGTCTTTGAATTTTATATTTTATTTTAAATTTTAAACAATGACTTTTGCTGACTTAACAACACGTCCAGTTCTTGTTGACATTTATGGTACCACAAGCCACACAAGATCACACAATTTGAGTAAACAAAAGTTGCCGTAATATGAGTTTAAATTTCTTTATTACTCATGTACAATTTAGGAGGAGAGTTAATTCAGATGTAATAATAAGATAATTTAAACCTTATTTACATAACTTTTGTTCACATGCCCCTAAATAGATTAATTCTAGGATATTTCAAGGTTTTTTTTTTTTTTAGTAAATAGGATATTTCAAGTTAACAAAACTGGTGAATTACAATTGAAGATCAAATACATTGAATTGAGAAATAAAAAGTTTCTAATATCATCTTTTGATGCTACTACATTACTAGCAAATGGAGTAGAAGAACAAGGAGCAAATATGTGACCGTACGTGAGCATATATTAATTTTCTAGTGAGCCACACTGACTAGCACCATAGAAAATTCTCAAATGAGAAAATGTAGTTCAATTTTAAGTTTCCAATATCTTTTGAATATATTTTACCATTTAACAATGAATTTTCCCCTTTTTCACATAGAATAATGCACACACATTTAATGGTAGCAAAAAACACATATTACCCCGTTCCAAAAAAAATTATTCTTTTCACATAGATTAAGAAAAGTTCATTTAATAGTATTGGAAAAGCAAAACTTAAAGGCAATTTTGTCTAGCCTTTTAAGTTTGTATCAATTTTGTCCACATTGTTTGTTTTAGGCCTATTAGGTCCCCAATCTTTTATTTATTATCGTATTATGTCTTCAACATTACTTTTCGTCCCAAACCTTTCAAATTTCACCATTAGCCCATATCAAAATGACTATACACCCTTGATTGATTAATTCACTATAGGTCCCCAATCTTTCAATTTTTATACAATTTTGCCCCCGTTCTTTTTTAGCGCAAAGGGCCCCCAACCTTTCATTTTTTATCATGTTATATCCCCGTTAACACTTTCCATTTTAATTTTTTATTGTTAATATCTATTAAAATTATTATTATACCATTAATTATTTAAATAAAAAGTAAAGAATAATATAAATTCAAAAGTCTGCCGACTCTAACATAATAAAACACAACCCAATGACAACAGTGGGAGATGATGATAAAAAAAATCAATATATATCGGTCTTGATGGATATCAAATCCACATCAAAGAAAATTGTCGATCTAAGTATCGGTGTGAATCGGATCTGATTTCTTAATCTACCACAGATCATGTGGCAGATATATATTAGTTAGATCCGCCCCAAAAAAATTGATTTTTGATTTATAAAAAATCAAAAATAACCATAATACTCTAATTCCACTTTAGTTTCATGTCTCTCACTGTGATTATCACCCTGATTTACCCCTGATCTATTACCTATGTCAATCTGATCTGATCAACCAACTATGGATTGTGAGACTGATTTCAAGGCTCCAAAAAATTTTCGAAAAAGAGATTTCTCCATCTCTCTTTTGCTACTGGAAATGGCATTACTCTAATGGTAAGTTCTAAACTGGCATCATTGTATTCTAATAGCATTGAAAGGAAGTGTGGCAGTTTTAGAGTGGACAGGGTTTGATCTGTGTCACCCCGTAAATACAATCTGCAATTAACAAATGAAATTACATTTATGTGAATAATGGATTTGGGCAGATCAAGGTGATAATAAGAAAGAGAGAAGCTAGACATAAATTTGAATTAGAGCATTAAGGTTCGGTTCATTTTTGTAAATCGGAACTGATTTTTTTTTTGTGGATCCAACCTAATCTGTATCCGCTATCTGAGTTATGATGAATCAAAAAATTCGATCCAATCTGTTGCACCGATTCTCAAATCAATTTTACGCGGATTAGGTATCTATGAAATTTGGTATAGATCGAGTTTTTGTTATCACTATTTCCGGTTGCTGCCGTTAGGGTGAGACATGCTAAGATGGTTGGAGTTCTTATTTTATATTATTCTTTATTTTTTTATTTAAATAATGAAGGGTATAATGGTGATTTTAATATAAATTAACAATAGTACTTGAAAGATTAAGGATAGAAGGTGTTAGTAGGGATATAATGCGATAATAAATGAAAAGTTATGAGTCATATACATCTAAAAAAGGATGAAAACTAAATTGTATAAAAATTGAAAGGTTGGGGACCAATAGTGGAAATAAAGAGATAAGGGTATAATGATCATATTGATATGGATTAATAGTGATAATTGAAAGGGTGGGGATGAAAGGTGACGTTGAGGACATAATACGATAATAAATGAAAGGTTGGGGGCCTAGTACGCTAAAAAAAGAATGGAGACAAAAATGATACAAATTTAAAATGTTAGGGACCTAGAGTGAAAATTGCCCAAAATTTTACATATTTTTCCTATTATATTATACCTTTTTATTAATTATTCCACTTTAATAATTCTATTTTTTAGATAACTAAACACATTAAAGATGGCATATAAAATAACTAATATTTCAACTATTTTTTAAAAGAAAACTGAACCATACTTGGGACGAATGAAAAAAGAAAAACTAAAATATTTTTTTGAGACAAAGGTAGTATAAGCATTTTTAAAGAAAACTAGTTAATTCACATGTGCGTTGCACCAATAGAAAAAATGGTAAAAATATATCTATTTGATAGTTGCATAATAAATCAACATTTGTACCTTTGTAAAAAATCTAAAAATACAAGTATACATTAATTAAATCAATACAACTAATGGTCAAATATTTAAAGGAAAAAAATTTAATCAAATCAACTTATAGTTATAGTATATATGTTAAGCATTTGGTTTTTCACGATCAAATATATGCATCCAATTCTACCACCACAAATGTCCACACCTTCACAGTTCTACTAGCACTCTAGAATCATTATTAATAAGGCTTAAAATACACACATCGTCTTCTATCAAGAGCCAATAATCATTCGTCAAGAGTCAATTAACTACTATATCTTTACTTGAATCAAATTTATTAATAAAAAATATAAATATCTATATATTGTAATTTACAAATAAAAAAGATTGTATCAAAATTCATCAACTGTATAAAGAAATTTAGAGCACTCATTAATTAGAGCACTCATTAATAGGGAGATCAAACAAGTATGCCACCTAAATTATGGCGGACATCTTAATCAAAACTCACATAGAAAATTTTATAGTGAATATGATAAAACACGATAATTTGATAAAGGGAAAATAAAAGTAAAGCACATTTATCTTAATCAATGATAATTTTGCAAATTATTGAAAAATTGGAAAAATACTAATTTATAAAAAACAAATATCTACATCTATCAATGTTACCATTGCTTCACTTAACCATGAAACTCTTACTTTGAGAATTCAACTTTGGATTTTCACTTTCTTGATTCTTCATCATTTCTGCAAGGTTAGCAACACCATAAATATTCACAGATTAAAAATATGAAAAGGGGAAAAAGGAAGGTCACGGTGACGCGGGAAACGAATGATTGGTAGAATCAAGTAATCAATACATAAACCTATTAACTACAAACAAATATAATTAGAATTAGAATCTAACAACGAATTATTATTATTATACTATTAAAACAAACACCCACCGAGGCTTTTTACACATCAAAATAAAAGAAATTAAAAAAATAAAAACATAAAGATGAGATAGTATTATTCTGCATCAAATTTTCAAATTATTTCAACTTGAAATAATACTATATATGAACTTGTTCACGAAAGTTATCTTGCACAAACCGGTTGGTTGAAATAATATTATATATCAAGTTTTCTTTCCCTTCTTATTTTATTATTAAGAAAAACAATATTCTTTTTATTATAATATGGTATGTTGGGCAATTGATATTATCAATTAAATCCTAATGGTTCCTCATTCACATTTATACATTTTAATAATCAAATGAAAAGGGAAAGAAGATCTAACTTTCATACGATAACAATATAAGGCTCTAGATTATTAGAGCTTGTATCAGTCTAGCCATTTGACCTATATTATGTAAATGAAAAGAAATTGAAAGAGTACCCAACCAGTAGAGCTTAGGCTCTTTAACAATGAATTTGAAGTCTTTTCTCTTTTCTTTGTTCAGCTTTTTCCGAGTGCCTTCAACTCTGGCTACTCCATGCATCAAGAAAATTATGGTTCAAATACTTTTGAATCATCATGGGGTTTGCAAAAACCAAAAAAAGCCATAAAATAATATAGCGCACGTGTGTGAAATTTGAGGGGAAAATCGCTGAATGATTGAAGAAATAAGAAAAGTTACATGTGAAGAACCACAACCCAAATTATGAATTAAAACAATGATAATTCTACTCCACTAATGAATGAAGATAATTTGAACAGAAAAAAATAAATTGAAGCCTTAGGGATTGAAGTAATCAAATCAATTATAGATTCGATTAATTGAGATTTAGAGTAGTGGATAGAAGAATTATGGATTCAAAAGAGAAAAATTAGGAAGTCTGAGAAGGGAAAGTTATAGACGAATATGGAATAAAAAAGTTAATAAAAAAACTTTCCATAAATCAAATCTTACCACAGAAAAGACTCACCGCGAGAGTGACCGCAATACAAATGGGCGGGGAAAAAATGAAGGCATTTAAGTACCTTTATATATTAATATTAATTCGATTAATTGAGATTTAGAGTAGTGGATAGAAGAATTATGAATTCAAAAGAGAAAAATGCGGAAGTTTGATAAGGGAAAGTTACATACAAATATAGAATAAAAAAGTTAATAAAAAAACTTTCCATAAATCAAATCTTTACAGCAAAAAAGACTCACCGCGAGAGGACCGCAGTACAAATAGACGGGAAAAAAATGAAGGCACTTAAGTGCCTTTATATATTAATATTAATTCGATTAATTGAGATTTAGAGTAGTGGATAGAAGAATTATGGATTCAAAAGAGAAAAATGCGAAAGTCTGATAAGGGAAAGTTGCAGACGAATATGGAATAAAAAAGTTAATAAAAAACTTTTCATAAATCAAATCTTTATCACAGAAAAGACTCACCGTGAGAGGACCGCAGTGCAAATAGACGGGAAAAAAATGAAGGCACTTAAGTGCCTTTAGATATTGATAATAGATATCCATGTATGAAAATCAAACGAGTAAAAGTAGATGATGAGTCCAAACAAACCCTAATTTAAGCATCCATGTTTCCAAGAATATTAAGCATGATAGAGCAACCAAAAAGTCAGTTACTTCTGTTCCTTCCTAAAGACAGTATTTTCCATAGTTCAGAAGAAGAAAATAGGCAAAGGCCAAATATTTAGAAAGTGCAAAATATACTTGGCAAAATATACAGCAGCATAAATAGTTGTTCATCTAGAAAAGGAAGATCGGCATGGGCCTCATGGTTGCCTAATCTCGTGCTTGTTTTTCCTGACGTGAACCAACTGGAAATTCTTCACCGCCACTAACACACGTACTTCGTTTCCTTTTGGTCATCGAAATAGTGAGGGAAGCCTCTCTGTAGTTTGCTCTGTTTTTCTCATTTGATTTTCTGAAAGGACTTCGATTATATAGCTGAGAGATTGGTTCATCGTCACTGTCAACAATTTCAACGATCTCTCCAGATCTCAGAGTTGGTATTCTTTCACGGGAGCTCTCAGAAAACTCCAAATGTCGATCTGCGGCAAATGCAAGTTTGGCATTAGCAATCCATGTTCCAAGAAACATATTTCCAATCATGTCAAAGCAGCCTTGTACATATAAAGATGCGATTTACACAAAGAGGTTTCCATCTCAAACACAATGTAAAGCAGAAACAGGCTCAAGACCTATTAAACTTGGCAGAAAGTTCATGCATTTGAAATGCGTCTACATCTAATAAATCCTAAGAAGCATTAAACTAGTTCACGAGCCATTTATCTTCATTATATCTGTAATCTGCAAGTAAGCCATAAATCAACATGAAATAAATGAGGAATACTTCATGAAAATTAATTTCCGGGTTCTGATAACCTTTATTCCATCACAAGATTTATCCGTCATATACGGTATACATAACACATCTATGGCTTATAACTTCAGGTCAGTTGGCAGCCTCTGATTGGAGGTCGGAGTCCGACCTGTTACACTAGAAATGGACCTTATAACTTACAAATGTAAAAGAACCAAAGAGCAGAAACAATCATCCTAACATTCATGGCAGTGAGACTAATAATCAAAGCATAACCAGTGCTTCTACTAGATTTTTCCTGCCACTGCAATCTGCATGATGACATCTCTTAGCAAAAACATATATAATACGAACTAATGTACAGACTGATGCAGCAAATCGGCAAGTGAATTGGTCGAAGGGTAAGTGGAACTGTTTTTCCATATCAAAGAAGTCTGCAAACAAGAATGCACATTTTGAAACCTTTTCCTTAAATGTGCAAAACCAAACAACTGTAAACTACCGCAAATGCATAATGCATTGTGTAAAAGACGAAATGAGTACATATAGGAGTCCTTAAGCACTCATTTTATTTTTGCAATGACTGTTTAAGCATTTAGGCAATGTAGCTCACCATGCTATCGAAGCAAGCAAAGATCGTATGCAAAAAAATGATATCACAGTAACACAGTGTGACACAATATAAGTATACTGAAATAAACAAATAATCAATAATTTGTTGGGTTTGTTGTCAAAAATAATCCAAAGTTGAAAAGGAAAAGGAAAGGAAAAGAAGAAGAATCATAGGAGGAAAAGGAATCCAAATCATAGAAGGATTGTCTTGTCTTCCAAAGAAACGAAGCCTATAAATAGAGATGTTTTCTTCTTCTTTTATACACAAGTGGTACAAACGAGTTGAGAGAAAAATTAGTGAGTCTAGCACCTTGAAGAGTTTTCTTGTAACTCTTCGTGGTTTGTTCGAATGGTAGAAAATTAGGTGTGGTAAAACTCGGAGTGATTTTCTCGCTGTCACTTGGGTCGGGTCAGAGAGTTTTGTGAAGAAAAATAGTAGCTTAGCGTCTTGGGATTTCTTTAATTCTTCGTGGATTAGACAAAGGGTAGAAATTGGTAGATGCGGTAAAGTTTGGTATATTTTTCTTGTTGTACTTTGGGGATGGGTTTTGGCGAGTGAAAATTCTGTATGGTTGTAGCGACTTTAATCATATAGTGAAAAGTTTTGACAGTCCGTTAAATTCGTCTTCGTCTTTTCTTTTTCTTGTCTCCTTTAATCATTTAGCGTCAGGTTTTGTTTGAGGTGGAGCATAGGAAAAAATGGCGTACGAAGTGGTGAGAATCAAGTTTGACTTGTGGCTAGAACAAATCTGGAATTTCTTAATTTTGATTGGGCAATTTAAAGCTTTCAAAGGAAAACCTTCTCCTTATTCTAACAAAGTTGCTGGAGCTAGTATGAGCGATAGTGATTGGGAAGATTTATATTTGAAGACTGGAAATAGGATGTGTCTCCATCTAATCAGGAATGTTCTTATAAATATTCATCGTGTATTTGCTGTGAAGAAACTATGGCGTCAATTTGGAGAGGTGGATCCGGCAAGGGGTTCTTCAAATTTGTTACATCTGGAAAAATTGTTTAGTTCTTTACGAGTTGGTGCAGATACAAAAATTCTCAATGAGATCGTCTGGGGACTGGTGGTTGTTGCAACTTGTTGGTGTTGTAGACTGACTAGCCACGTGAGAAAACATTGTCCAGATGGAGCAGGTTCGGCTACTGTTCAGATTTGGACAATCCGACTCTCTTGGTGTGAGGGCGGTAGAGATGTGCTATGAAGTATGTGGGTACATCCCCATGGCGTGTCGCTAGGTGTCATGGTAAAGGATGTGTGTTACTTCTAGGGTTGTATTTACACACGGCATTGGTTGGCGGTGATGCAAGGTGTGTGTTTGTAGTAATGTCGATGGCTGATGAGCTCTCTGGAAAGCCAACGAGAGAGTTGCACCACAAATTTCAGCAGGTTTATTTCGACATTGAGCCGATGAAATGCTTGGAATTGTTGTTAATTCTAAGTGGTTATATATACTCATGTGGTGGAGTATGGGACTGTCAAAGTGTGTCGAAGTCTTGCCTGGTAATTTCTCAAGTATTGTGTACAAGACTGGAGAAGTTGAAGATTTTGGCTTATTTTGGCAAGGTGGAGATTGTTGGGTTTGTTGCCAAAAATAATCCAAAGTTGAAAAGGAAAAGGAA
>CAVNYN010282214.1:0-15306 GCA_963692815.1 Nyctanthes arbor-tristis
ATTCTACTACTTATTTTAGTGGCAGGAAGAAATTTTGTCATGAAACATTATGCCCAGATTTGGGAAATAAGGAAGAAAGTAGAACGATCAGTTTTGGAGGGAACCCATGCATATATTTACACTAATTGTATATAACATAAGGGTGTTTGTGACTTTTTCTTTTTATTGGTAAATAGGTTATTTTGATATGATATTAAAGATGTTTTAGACATTTTAGTATATGTGAGGCCTTTTAGACTTAAGAAGACCATTTTACATAAGTGAGCTTTGACCAAGGCCGTTTTGAAAAAACCCCCCAACTTAGGGACCAGTGATAATAAATGGAAAGATTGACAATTACCTACACATTTTCAATTTAACGGCGGATAATGCGAGTAAACAGAATAACGTTAATCATCACGGTAATGATAAGTCACATAACCCCGTTTTCAATCCATCAATTTATGTTAACAGCTGAAAATGGGAGACAAAAAAATAATGTTAATCATCACGATCACTGTGACACACCATCTAATGTGTTAATATAATGACATTAAAGTAAGTCATATAAAACATTTTCAATCTATCAATTTCTGTTAACGGCCGAAAATGCGAGTAAAAAGAATAATGTTAATAATCATAATCAGCATCTAATGTGTTAGTATAGCGATATTAAATAATATAATAAGTCATAAAAAATGTAAAGATGTGTTATGCATTTAAGTGAGCTTATAATTTAATATCATCTAAATATGGTAATCATCACCAATGGTTTGTTTAAATGTGTGATCGGAGATCAAGACTATTTATTAGTCAATTTTACAAATAACGTCAAGCCATAACTTTTTACTTTCTACTAAATTTAACCAACTAAATCTTCTCACATAACAAAAAATTGAAAAATAAATGTCACTTAAATCGAAGAATATCTATAAATAGTTTCCAAAATTTACTTTGATCGGAAGAGTAAAGTGATCAACTTATTTTTATGAAAATATGATATGATTTTGAGAATCTAAACTTAGTATTTAGTGGCTATTGTTAAATAGAAATTATTGCAATAATAACAATTGTAATTTAAATAAAGTGTGTAATTTCCATGTTTGATTTGGATTTTTCAAAATTATTTCTCTCTCAAACTCATTTTCTACGACACATTTATCTATTCTCAAACTCATTTTCAATCACACATTTATCTATTAAAATAATTTTCTATGTTAATTCGTAAATTTTCCTTAATTTCCAACCATATGTTACAAAAAAAATCATTTTTTCACAAAATCACTCAAATCAATCAAACACCCTTTTAATTTGGTGATTGGTGAGGTGCATACATAATTAATTATCAGGTCATAAGTAATTATAGAATAATTTAGTTATCAACTTTTATAATTATTCATATGATTGAGAGTTGCAATAATTCATCTATAGTACGCAGTGTGGTTTAACAAGAACTAATTATTGAGAGTTTAATTATATGAGTTGAATTGGTTCCTCTAATAGTTTCTAGAAAAGTTTGAACTTGAAAAAGTTGACAGTTCAAGAATTAGTTTTTCTGGACGCTATTTATAGAGTCTAACGTATTATGTGGTAAGTGTCCATTAAACACACTAGGAGGAATGAGATCATCATCTTTCAATGTGTCTAATAGGTACTTATCATATAATACATTGGACTCTATGAAATAGTGTCCAATTGACACCATAAAATATAACGAATTCCACAATTCTCAAATGAATAAATCCCCCCCCCCCCCAATGGAAGAAGGGAACCAAAGTTCTCCTAATTAATTGGAGAGAGGGGGGTAGACAACCTCTTGTGCCAATTTTTCTACAAAATCAAAGTTGGTTCTGTTAATGTGCCCACATACAGAGTTGACATTATCTTATTCATTTATTAAATTTAAAGCACCCAATAGGGCCTATTATTTTTATTCATGTCAGATGCTAACTCTACACATAGACCCATGAACAGAACCAACTTCAGTTTTATAGAAAAATTACCTCTTGTGCCTGAGTGGCCCCTTTATTTGAATCTCATTATGGGGGGCATTGAATTATGAGGAAATTATACTAACTCCCGTCCCAAAAAGATAGTCATATTCCTTCTTTCAGATAGATTAAGAAAAATTTATTTAATAATATTAAAAGAGTAAAACTTAATATCATTTCCTTATTATACCCTTTCATTTATTAATTATTCCACTTTAAGAATTCTATTTTTTTGACAATTATGAACATTAAATAGGGGCATATAAGAGAATTAATATTTCAACTACTTTTTAAAAAGGAAACTTAACCATATTTTGGGACAGACGAAAAAGAAAAACTAGACTATCTTTTTTGGACAGAGATAGTAATGATGGAGATAATTAGGTGAAATGAGATATAGAAATTTAATGGAAATTTAAAATGTGCGGTAATAATTAGCCGAGCCCGAAGGAGGGGGAAGCACCCGAAGGAGGGGGAAGTATCAACGAGCGAAGCGTTAATGACGAACGTAGTTGTTATCGAATAAGTGGTCAACAAATTAACGGTTAGTGAAATTATAATGTGTTACTATAATGAGAATCAAACAAGCACGGCGTCCATTGATTTGCTTTTGCTTTTGACATAGTAATGCACATAGAAGTGAAAAGATCACTTGTTTATCATTTATGATGGGAAAATTAGTCAATAATGTTATCCTTTATGAAGAGGTGCTTGTTAAACATATTTTGACGGCTAATAAACACAAGGAAGAAAGGACCAATCACCCATGGTCTATTTGTCTCAATGCATGCATGAATTTTTTTCCCAGTGGGTTTCTTGATAAGGTTTCATAGCTTGGTATTTGGGGTGTAACTCTCCTCATTCTTTGTTGCTTCATATTTTAAAATTAATCTCTCAGACTGTCACTAACTTCTAGAATGTATTTGATAGCAAACAATGGTATATTTCTAGTTGCGTTCAAGTATTAGACGTCTGGTGTCATTACAACACTAAATAGTGATGTGTTATAATATCAATCAGTGACTTGAGCACATCACCCCTCACAAATCACATCAATAACTGGTTTACACCAAACTATCTAGCTAGTGCTGTAACGGCACCACGCTTGATCAAATTAGGGATATTTCCGTACTCACAAGCTATAAGAACAATTTTTTATAATTGCAATATACTTTTATAATCATTTATACATGGAAAATTCTCCATGAACGTGAAAATATGAGATGAAAAAGTAACATTATAGAGATGACACAATTTTATTTCACATATAACTAAAAACGTAAAATTCTCAGTGGACATGAAAATACATTTTCAGTAGTTTGCAAATAAAAGTTGTTTTGTCACGCCCCTTCTATATTATCCAATATTCTTAAATTACTTATATCAGTTAATAAATTCGAAAAGGAAGTGGGTACAAAGTACTCAGTGAGTAACAAACTATTTTGATTCACATTTTGTTTAAGAAACGCCTCCTTTTTATTTATAAGTTCAAGAAATCATGGAATTGTACAAAGCTTTGTGGATACACAAGAGGGCACTATCACTAGTTAAACTACTACTCGTAGTACGCACAAGATTTATATCAGTTCATTTGAGTGAATCCACAATCAAATCACAGTTGACCCCTAAAGGAATTTCCACATAGACAACAAAAAAATCACAAAGACAAATCAACATGCTATTCATTATTCAACTCGATATAATTAGGCTGCTCCTAGCACAGGGAATTACCACATAGCTTACCATATAACAATACAAGACAAATAGAGGTGGTCCAAATGCAATAATTCAATTTCTTTACATAATGACAATGTATCAAAATCCACGTTTATCTCATAAAAATTTCAATCAAAATCCATGTTTGTCTTATGAAAACTTCATGAATGAAAAAGGGAATTAAAGCATTAGTTACTCACCTTTTGGTTATCTAAAGATTTTTGAACAATGCTTCCAAATATCAAAGAAAGCGATTTATTAGATCTTTATCTATTTTAGAAAGATAGTTTTGAAGAGATTTCTTATTTTGTATTGGGGTATGAGAGAGGAAAAGAGAGATATGGTCGACGACAGAGGGAGATAGCTTGTGGAAATTATCAGTGGCTAATATCATACCTCCTCATGACTAATATCTCCCTCCCCATGACGACAGGGGAGGGAGATATTACCTTTTTTTTTTATCAGAAAGTCACATACATTATAGAAGTGTCATTTATCGTCACATTTTTATCATAAAGTTGCATATATAAAAGTCACATTTGTATTACTTTTAAATTGAAAGAGTAATATATGAAAGTAACATTTATGTTACTCTTAAATTAAAAAGTAATATATATAAAAGTGACGTTTCTTGTTACTTTGTGTTATCAAAAGTCACATATATAAAAATCACGTTTATCGTCACACTTTTATCAAAAAGTCGCATATATGAAAGTCACACTTGTGTTACTTTGAATTGAAAAAAGTCAAATATAAAAGTCACACTCTTATTATTTCTATATAAAATCACAAATAGAAAATTTATCATCACTGCAGTTTCTGAAAAAAAATTGTATATGTTAAAGTCACATTCTTTCAAATTTTTTAAAAAAAAATCACATTTAATTAAAAATTTATGTGTAAAAAGTCACATATGAAAAAAATTATTACTATCTAATTAAAAAATCACAAATACAAAAAAAAAAGCCACACATATGGTAATCGATTAATTAAAAGTTACAAATAAGAAAATTCACAAACAAATATTAAAAATCACATATAAATTAAAGGTGAATAGTAATAATAATAAAATAAAATAGATTAATATACTATTGCAACAAGGGCCAAGGGTGTTGAAGTAAGATAAACCGAGCGTTGATTTGTATTCATGATTATTTGCCACTAACTGCTTCCCGTAAAATCATATCATCATATAATATATAATACAATAATTTTTAATTGAATTTGGATTCTCAATTGTAATTTTTTCACTCTTTTACTGACATTATCATGATATTGCATAATAATTTGAATTCAATTGGTGCCCCAATTGGTTTTCAATTAGTTTTATTTTTCAAGTTTTAAAATTTAAACTTTTCTTATTTGAATATTCAACGCGAGTTTTCAATAATTTATATTAGTTTATTAGTTTTTTATATTCCCTTTTTAATTTAGTTTCCTCATTTATATTTTTTTAGTATTTATCTATAATTATGAGTTTTTACAATTTTTATTATCTGCTACCGATGTAAATTTAACAGCGAGTAACTGTTCACTTTCTTATGAATTAGTGTTTTTTAGAATTATTCTTCCCATTACTGAATTATTCGAAAACGAGCGCATTATAAACTAATTGTCTAGTATTATCTATATTTATTTATTTACTTATTTATATTTGTTTGATTTTCAAAATTTTCTTTACAGAGTCTTTGATAATATCTAAACCAAAATTTATTTCATAATAACTTAGAAACCTATTTCAAAATAACTTATATTATAACTGAAAACTTAGTTCAGAATAATTTGGAGCAAATCAACTGATTTATTTATTCTTCTTTTTTGTGCAGTAAAAAATTCATTTTCTTGACACATAATGTAATTCTGTTATAATAATATATGGCTAAAATTTATTTTCTTGACATCTATGATCTAACTTGAAAATCTTTGTGACTATTTTTTTATCTTTGTTCTATATCATTTATGTTGCAACGATTAGGTTGTAGATGATGCAAATAATTTATTTTTTAGTCTTTTAGATGTAAAGCCTTCAAAATGTCGACTGAAATTATATTGTTATTTTATTTAATTTAATTATTATTGTGACTATTTATTATTTTTTGCAATTTATGTAATGATTTTTTTTATATGAAACATTGAGAATTTATTTCCCCGTGCAACTTACAGGTTGAATATTAATTGATCGACATTTTTTTTTCTTGAAGATAATAATGAATTTTAAGAAAAATCTTGTGAACAAATAGACAAGAAATCCACAAGAAGAAAATGAACTATACGAAAAAAAATTAACCCCTCCATTGTGATTATCTGATCTTATTTTCCTTTTTAAGATGTCCCACATATATGAGCATCTTTATATTAAAAAGTCTAACTTGTATTTCTTTACAAATATATCTATATTTAACATTTTAATTATAACTATCAATTTCGAATTTTACTCATAGAAAGGCTATGTCAAGAGAGTACTTTTTCATGAGTATGAAAATTTTTATCTGAACGGGTATCGAGTAAATACGAGTATGTACATGCCCGATATATATTATTTGACTGTTAACTAATAATTTTAAATAAGTTAGATGATTTAAAAGTGAAATATAGTAAAGCATTAATTGAGTACATAAACATGTAATTATTAATATAGTATTAATAAAACATTAATTTAATGCGTCAAATAATAAATTAAAATTGTATATTTATTATTTTTGCTATACAAATCTAATTATGTGTATTTGTTTAATATTTTATTATACATTATTATTGAACTTTTTTGAAAATTAGTCTTCCTATATAACGCATAAGTGAGAGACTAAACTTATAGTTGCAATAATTGATTGTGACATGATTATTTATAGTGATGGAAATAGGGCAGGTTAGTCATACTTTGGACCCTCCCAGTGAGTCTTGAAGTCATCCAGACCCGTCCTAAACCTATAAATTCATATGGCAGGTCAAGATAAGTCGGGTTATGGGACGTGTTGGGATGCCACCGTGACCCACAAAAGGACTCATGGATATTTTTTCTCCTTTCATTAATATTATGTGCAACGCATTATTAATTGATGAATATAGAATAAAATAAAACCTTTCTTTTAATTCGACAGAAAAATCTTTTCAAAAAAATAATATAATAAAAAAATAAAAATAAACTATCACGGATTTAATGGTTGATTAGTCAAATTACCATCTTTAATAATTTCTACGCATTTTTCTAAATAAATTTATTAAAAATAAAAAAAATGCCTGGTGGGTCAAGGGTCTATAGTGTGGGTCCAACCTGACTCGCACCCGTACCCGAACATATGGCGGGTCAGATAATATTGCCTCATGCACCTTGTTTTGCCTTGATTTGGCGTAACGGGTCAATCATATTAAAGAAATGTATCCCTGGGGTTATAGAATGATAGATCAAATTGTCATTTCTAATTATTTGACTGCTAATTATTATAATTTTATCTAGATTGAACGTGTGAATTTGCACAATGAGTTTAGATGAGACCAGAATTATGAACTCACGTATTTTACTATAAATATTCTATGGTAAATTGTAATTCGCATATCAATTCGTAATTTTATACAATACAACTGGAATATTGTATTTTATTTATAAAATGATGTTCGCACTCACATGTAAATTTTGATATGAATATAGACTATAACCCTACCTATGCAACACACGTGTAAAAAAAATATAATAAAAAGAAATTTATCACCGTAATTTTACCCCTTTTTTTGCTTAATTAAGTTTGGACATATTTTTCGATATTTTAAACATTTGGAAGTGTTAGGCCTAATTTTTCCAACCTAAGAAAAGGGGGGATAATTTGAAAAATACAATAGTTTTTTACACACTTTTTAAAATTAAGGTAGATGATGATTTTTTTGAAAAATTAGGTGTTCCAACTGTTTTTATACACAACAATCACAATTCGTCAAAACACCGAGACACATCAAAACAACTGACTAAAAACACTGAGTCACACTAAAACAACTAGCCAAAACACCGTGTCACACCAAAACAACTCGCCAAAACACCAGTCACAATAAAAATAATTCATCAAAACACCGAGTCAGAACAAAAACAACTCATGAAAACACCGAGTCACAACAAAAACAATTCGCAACTCGTCAAAACATCGAGTTACAATAAGAACAATTCATTAAAACAAATCAAACACAACTCTAAAACACCGCGTCACAACAAAAACAACTCGCTAAAATACCGAGTTACAACAAAAAAGATTTGCTAAAACACCGAGTCAAAATCAAACACAACTCCAAAACACCAAGTTACAACAAAAATAACTCGTCAAAACACCGAATTACAACAAAAACAATTCACCAAAACATCAAATTACAACAAAAATAACTTACCAAAACACCGAGTCAAAATCAAGCACAATTTCAAAATACCGAGTCACAATAATGTAACTTGGCGGAACAACCAAGTCACAACATCACAACCACCACGACCACCACCCAAGTCATCAACGACACAACACAACTGAGTCCCCACCGTGCAACCACCCCACACCACACCACAACATTGCTGTTGCTGTTGCTGTTGTTGCGAATTGCAAATTTCAAATCATAATTGGAAATCAAAATTTCTTGAAAACATGAAACTCTACTATGATTTCAAATTAGTGGGCCACGACACCAAAAAAACTCAAAATTCCTACAACTTTGTTGCTGATTTCTGATTGTGGAATCATGATCTAAAATCAGATCACGATTTCACAATCTGATTTTAGATCGCGATTTTGCGATCGACAGATAATAAGAGAAGAGAAACTAAGCGGCAGTGGTGGTGGTGACGAATGAAGATCGGGGTGGGGTGGGGTTTAAAAAAAGGACAGTGCACTCCTTATTTTTACAGTCGAGTCTTAAAAACACATTTATTCCCTAATTTTTCCCAAAAAAATACATGTGAAAAGCCTTTAAACTGGACCTCTTGTACCAACAGGTAGAAACTTTTAGTTGGGCCGTCTGGTCCTCTGTCAAAAAGAACGAGCCCGGCCCATATTCATAGCTAGATTTATATTTACCAGCAGTGAAGAAAAACTAATGGCGGATTCGACTTCCATTTTCTGAAACCTAAAATAAAATCTCATCCGATCGAGAAGAAGAAGATGAATACTGACATTACTGCATCCGTGAAGCCGGAGTACCCTGTTATAGATCGGAATCCTCCATTTACGAAGACAGTTGCCAATTTCAACACCCTCGATTACCTCCGTCTCACCACAATCACTGGCGTATCCGTCGTCGTCGGTTACCTCTCTGGTAATCCCGCTACTCGCTTCTCATTTCCGGTTCTTAGTTAAAGGTCACACTATATTTGAGCTGGATTACAAAACTCTATGTATTATTAAGTCTAGGTAGCGGAATCTTCCTTCTCTGAATGTTTTATCAGTTATTATTATTTGGATCTGTTGCAGTGTGTAGATACTGATGCAAAGTTGTGTTTTTGAGCTGGAATCAACTAGTTGACAGATGAGATTATTGCATTACTGGATAAGACAACTAACCTGCTCCATTGACTTCCAGATTTTTCACTGCCTTCAAATTTTGTGACCAAATTTAAGAGAAATTAGAAAAGAAAAGGAGATGAATGCCTCAAATCTCCAGCATTTTCCCCGCAATTAATTTATGGGTCAAAAAGACAGGATGCTGATTTATCATTTTTTCTTTTAAATTTTGATATTAGGAATTAAGCCAGGGATAAAGGGGCCATCAATGGTGACAGGTGGTTTGATAGGGGTGATGGGAGGATTCATGTACGCATACCAGAATTCAGCTGGAAGACTTATGGGTTTTTTCCCCAATGAAGGCGAGGTTGCCAAGTACAAGAAGCATTCATTCTAGGGATTATCTTGTGATTTCTGCTTACATAATTTCAATGAGAGACTTTGAGAGACTTGGCAGGTTTTCTATTTTGATGCTTTTTTGTTTGAGGATTTGCAAGTTCCGATACTACTGTCAATAATCAAATTGTCCTCTGAACTGATCATTTTATATATGTGTTATTTCTATGTCATATTTCCCAACTGCTTGACCTCTTGAAATCCCATATTATCCTCATAAAAGATATTAATATATCTTTTGATGATTTATTGCCTTACAATGTTGGTGATGATAAGTCTTCTACTACAAATAAAGATTGTGCCTAGAAATTTCTTTATGTTTTTAAATTGCTGAAAACATCTCCAGTGGGAGAAATACCTTGTTCTTTCAAGGATTAAAGAGGAGAATATAAAGCTCTCAACTGCGTAGTCGAAATAATTCTTAGATTGAATGTTCACTATTCCATTTAACATTCTTGACAATGTTTGTAATAAATAGTTTTGTCTGAGGATAGTATCTTCTAGCATCATATTCAGGCATATTTTTTGTTAAAAGCTTAGTACCGTTCCACATTGATCGTATCCTCTAGCTTCTCTTGGGTTTTTTACTTTTCAAATGAACATTGATTTGTAGTGTATTTGGTTGCTTCTATCCTCTTGATTTTGAGGCCTAACCTCCTAGCAAGCAGCTAGATACTGTTGGGTTCAGGTGAAAATTGAAATTGTTTGGGTTATTTGCTGACAAAGTTAGGGTTTGGAACTGGAATTGCACCTAATTATAATAGATTATAATGGATTTTGATTGTAACTGGTTTTACTTTTCAAATTTGAGACACTTAAGCGCAAAAAAAAGTTGTCACATTTCATATATGATATGTATGTGAAAATGTGTCAAGTTTGTGATTTAGAAAATAATACCAATTATTATCAAACTTCATTGAAGGTGTCAAACTTTAGTATCTTCATTTTCACTCTGCTACTTTTCTTGCTTCTGGAGTTCAATTCTTATTTTATTTATTTTAGGACTAACCAAAAACACTTGTAGATGAAGTTATTAGATATCAATTTTAAACTTAACATTTTATTTAGAGTAATGCTTTTATTTACTGTAATGCTATTAATTATTGTTGGTGATCATCACTATCATTGATAATTCACTTTGATATAAGATGATATCATCACTTATGATAGATTGCACTATTCTTTATTTATGAATGGCAAGAAGTAAGGAGAAAGGAGGCCTCTCCAACACCACCTGCCATGTGCAAATGCGACGTGCCGACATCGATGCAGCTTTATTTCATGACGGAGGAATGGTTAGAGTTGGCATGATCATTAGGGAGGCTAATGGAGCACTTATAAGCTGCTGATAGCTCAGGATTTGGTTTTGGTCATATACAAGGTTGCAAGTGTCTTCTCAAAAGTATTAACCAAGGTCCATTTTATTAAAAAGGAACAAGTCAATGTAGCTACTCATGAATTAGCTAGAAAGTCTTATATGCAGCGGTAGAGCTAGAAGATGGTAGAATCAGTGGCTGAGACTTGACGATCTTTAATCAGAACTCTAAATTTTTTTATTTTTAATTTTTCAATGGGTTTTAAAAGGATTTTTTTTCAAAAACCGGGTAGCGATAGGGAGGGTGGCTACCTCACATCCGCCCCTATCTGTATGCTAATCCTAGGAGTGAAGCACAACATAACTGTTTTTATTTTATTTTGCCTACACAATCTGTTTGTATGTCACATATGCACGCATATATAATAATCCGTTTGTATGTTGGTAAAATAAAAGTTTCTAAAGTTGTACTCTTGAATGATTCTTAAGAGGTTTAATGAAGTTGATTTAAAAAAAAAAAAGGGGAAAATAATGGAGAAATTTAACGTGAATGGATGACAGGATGAATTTTGTATATAAATAAAAATAAAGGTTAAAAAAAAAAATCATGAAATTGCCAAAAGAAGCCCCGCTAACAAACAAGCAATGCATCTGGCGCAAGGGAGAGTAGACGTGGACAAATACAAACGTCCCAACCCTCTATGGCTTTAAATTAATTAATTATTATTAGGTAGCCAATGATCAGCGCAACCTCATTCTTTTAGATTCTCTGGGGTACCGCCGGTGAAAATTACGGTATTCTGAAATTCTGATGGATCCCATTTCTTTAAATTTATCGTCACAAGTTTTCCTGAGTTCAAACCAAAATTCAAGAAGAGACTTCACCAAAATACGTCCCCAGAATTATGGACTGAATTTCAGTCCCTCCTCCCGTGGAAATCTCCGATCGATCTCAATAAGCGGCCGAGCCGTGAGTGACCCCTCCGCTGTCAGTGCAGATCCCGAAGTTACTTAGCAAATTGTGGTCGGCGCTTTGGGTAAATTTTACTTCCTCCATCCAATAATAAAGATAAAATTCTGTATACTATTTTCATGTGTTGTAAGAAGATAATCTACTTATTATATTAAGCATGTATTTAATTTTTTATTTTTATATGTATCCCTGATTAATGTATTTTGTTATTAGAATTATTCTAAACAATTAATGATATATTATAGTGTATGTAAAAAAATACAGGTAAAATTTATGAAAATAACCATAGACTATGGGACTGAGGAGTAATAAATAAATTTAAATGTATTTCTACTATAATTTTTGGTTAAGTTCTTTTACTTAAAGAAGGGTTGATGTTGAAAAAAGTGGGTTTAAATTTGTGCAGCTGGGGTTACTCCTTTTGTGGTGGCTGGAATTGAGTTCAGCAAGAGAATAGTAAGTAATTCTAGTTATATCCACTATCACCCCCCACCCCAACGCCGCCACCCAAGAGAGAGAGAGAGAGATACTTATGGATTCATGATACTTATTATCCATAAATCTTTCATTTTTTTTTTAAAAATTGATTTTTTATGGCCACCACGAACCCATGGACTAATTGCCCATCTCCCCATTTTGGTGTAAAACTTTGCTCCAACAAAGCACCGTATTTGAATCGGGCGTGTCACTGTTCATCAATGCTGTTTTGTTGTTATATTAAGGGTAAATTTCAGAAAAGTCCCCAACTTTTAGAAGATATATCAATTTCATCTCTGTTCTTTTTTTTTTCCCAACCCGTAGACTCCTCAATCCTTTGAAAACTAGCATAAGATGTCCCTCTTAATATTTTCCGTCCGATTTCACCGTTAACTCCATAAAAACGGACATTTTTACCTTTGACTTTAGATAAAGAAAATAAAATAAAATTAAAAAAAGAAGCGAAATACTACTTAAATAATAAGAAAGAAATTTTTAGATCGGACACACACTGACTCAGCCATTATAGCTAACACTTTCGTTACTTCAATTTTCCATTTCTATGGTACAGAGGCTTTTGTTCGTAATTTATTCTCAAATTGAAGTATCAAAAGTGCCAGTGGTGGTAACGGCTGGGTCAGTAGGTGATTATTATTTAAGTAGCTTTTTACTTTTTTTTTCCTTTTTTAAACTTACTTTTTCTATTTTATTTTCCTTATCTAAAGTCAAGGGTAAAATGTCTTTTTTTTCATAGACTTAATAGTGAAATTGAATAGAAAATGTTAAGAGGGTCTTTTCGTGCTAGTTTTCAAAAGTTTGGGACTCCATGGGTTGAAAAAAATGAATAGGGACAAAATTGATATAAAAAACAAAGAATAGTTTTCAATAGTTTACAAACGTTGGGGACCTTTTGTGAAATTTACCCTAAAATTAATTACCAGACAAGATTGCCATTCCATTTGATATCAAAGCCCCTTTTTTCTTCTACCATTTCTGCAAATTTTGGAGAAAAGGTTAATTAAGTATTTTACTTTTTTTTGCACCCCCCCGGCTGCCCGGGGGGTGGGGGGGGGGGGAGATATTTAAGAACAACCTCTTCCAAGTTGACATATTCAATGTTAATTAAGTTCGATATTAGAAAAATTTTATAACACACTGACGCAAATTAAATTTAATATAAAATTTTAACATCTTGAGTTGGAAATGTAGTTGTGCTCCCTCACCCAGGTAGACACAAAGGTAGGCCTTAGTGTTCTAAAAAGCTCGCATAAGCTTGGGCTTTACGTTTCGTCACGTTTTACGATTTATCACGCCTTGTTTGTGCTTTTATCGCGCAAAAGCTAAATGTTTGGTCTTCACGTTTTTTTACGCCTCACATTTTCTAGAACACCAGTAGGCCCCCTTTATACCCAGGCATGGGTGGGGGAGCAAACCCAATTGGAAATGGGAATAAAAAATGGTGTAAGATTTCCCCCTTTTGATGCGAATGGTGCAAAAAATGGTCACTTGGGTTAGAAATCAGTCAATGACCACCAACTAACTTTTAAGTAAATAAAGCACTTTACACGATATATTTATGACCTGAAAATTAGAATATTATTTATATTGTGTCATCCTCGAATCTCATTTATCTCAAATTCCCACTCCTCCCCCCCCCCCACAACCCGCGGCCCCCCTTCCCTCTTTTATTTTGGCAGGTGGCACAGAGGAAATGTAAGGCCTGTGGAGGCTCGGGGCTTGTTTTGAGGGATAACAAGTATTACTTCCGATGCCCTAGCTGCGGTACGCCATGAATCTTCCAATGTTTACAGTGCGCAATTTTCCCAATGCACATTGCTAGTCCATTAATTCGAAAATAATTATAATTTTAGACGCTTGACATTATATTCACGTATTTTATCCTATTTACAAGCAAATATTAGGGATTGCCCCCCCCCCCTCTTGTGGATGTCACTTTTAGAAATAAAAACATCTATGACTTTGATGCTATCATATTCAATTCAACATATCAACCATGAACCATATGAATGTGAATTTTCATTTTGTTGCTGTTTTTCAGGTGGCTTTCTACCATGGCAATCATGGAGGAGGTTCTTTACTGGCTAAAAAGTAAAAACTATTCTTTTATGCTTAGCAAATGCCTTCTTCAAGCGCAAACAAAATATCCAGTGCCAATTGTTGAATGTAAAAATAGATTATTATATCTCCTAAATGAAGACAAGAAGTTTGACACTACACATATAAACCTTCTGATTACTACTATTACTTTAAAGTAAATGTAATGTATTAAAAATCAAAATTATGCTACGCGTTAATTTTGTTAGACTTTTGTAAGATGAATTTTTTGTTCAAATAGCATAACCCTTTCATTTCTGATAGTAAAGTGTAAATGCTAGTCTCATTCATTGTATCATTGAAACTTCTACTAAAGTCATGCACACGCACCAAAAAAAAAATTACTTCAAGTTTAGACGGGCCTTCATTGCGATTAGACGAACTTTTTAGAATGTGAGATTGCTACCCCTTCGGCATCCAATTTAGCAGTGCAAAAAAGGACCTGGCGCCCCCCCCCCCAACACACACACACACACACACACATAAAATAAACAAATAGAAAACGAATAACTGTTCCTCATACGGGTGGGTGGCATAAAGTACCGAGAAATAATATTTATACACATTGTGTACAAATTTTGTACACACCTCCTTATATTTACTTAAATGTCCTTTGTCCCATATTTCTTGAAATCACAACTTTTGTAGGGTAAGAGTAAATTCAAAGGTGTGTGTACAAAAATTGTACACCTTGTATGTACAAATAGCATTTCTCATAAGTACCAACCAGCTGGCACTAAAATGCAAATGTTTAGAGTATGCAAGATGTTGGAAGCCCTAACAATGACCCGTGGATACAGTCAGTGGTTCGGCTTTCACTACTCGAACAGCTGAAAACACAAGTTAAAATTCTATAATAATATATATTCTCTAAAAAGT
>CAVNYN010282216.1:0-10848 GCA_963692815.1 Nyctanthes arbor-tristis
TTTTTTGGGGGGGGGGGGGACAAAAGAAAACTTATTCGTCATTCGAATTCAAGTCTTTCATCAGTAAATCAATAAGCCATAACAGCATTTTATTCATGATGCAATGATTAGTATAGAACCGAGACTTCTTAGTTAGTATGTAGAGTTAATTACCTGAAATACCACTGCACTTTGAAAAAATTATCTATCTTGCCACTATACTAAAAAACATACTTCAAATGTCATTAAACATTTCAAAAGTTGTCTTTGATAGCACTAGACTTTAAAACTTATTTCACTTGCCATTAAACTGATAGAGAACTTAGCATCCCAATCAAACTGTTGACGAAGGCGATGAGTGGAACAAAGTCTCGAGTGAGAGCTACAGTGCCTCTTTTTTTTCTTCGCCTCTTCTAGTCCGAGGCCATTTGCCACTCAGTTAGTCAGTAATGAGTTAAATATTAATAACGCAAAAGTATGATTAACCAATTTTACTATTTGACAATTTTAGTCACTAATATATAATACACTCAAATGATAACTTTTGAATTTAAAAAATAGCCGATTTTAAGAAGTTTAATGACAAATCAAATAGGAATTTGATAAGTTTAATGGTAAGCGAGATGATTCTTAAAGTATAATGACAGATGAGATAATTTTTTAGAAGTTTAGTGGCATTAGAGATAAGTTTTAAAGTAAAGTGGCATATAAGATCACTTTTATAAAGTTCAGTGGTATTTGAGATAATTAACTCCTAGTATGTAAGTGGCCTCATTAGCTTGGCATCGAACAAAATGGAGAGTTGAGTTTGCAAACTGAGAGAGCAATAATCAACGATCTTAGATAATCATCCCAAATTCGGAGCCATCAATCTCACTAGCTAGCACGAACCGCTTCCGCCACAACACTAGCATCCATTTCAAAAGCAACATTTTGACATTCAATGGATCGAAACCATGCTATTGCCTCTCCTAAACCGAGTGCTTCTGCATCTCTCACAGAAAAAGACCTTCCAATACCTTCATTTGGCTTTTCACAAACTCACCTGTGTCTCTTCAAACAACCACCTTGTCGGCATCAGTAAATATTGTAGCATCTATATTGCAGTTAAGCATACCTGCAATATACATTGACCAATGCAATATAATTAATTGCCTTATTCAACCAAGAACTCAAACATCTCATATTGCTGTCGTTTCTTCACTATCCAGGTTAATATAGCTTACGTATTAATCCACAAAATGGTACAGAACATTACAGTTAAATGTGCTAATCTTACATTAATCACATTTTCACATGAATACTTAGAAATAATTTGTTTTGTAATTTCTCGTGCAACGCACGATTGATAATCTAGTATCAATTAAAAACAGATAAGTCATAAAATCACATGTGATTTCATACATGTGGCTATTTTTGTTAGTAGTTGAACTTTCTTATGAAGTTCCTATATGATTCCATAGAAAAAGGAGCAGCCATAAGGGTTGTACAAATTCTTTTTTTTTTTTTTTAAACTAGGGTTGCACAAAAACTTGTTAAATAAATAGATAAACTAAATAAAAATAAAATAAAAGAAAAAAAACAAAATAAATAAGTAATTATTATTGGAATTTAAAATTAGAAAAAGTAAATATATATATTAATTAAATGAAAAGAGCTGTGATATCTTTGTACTGCAGTTTTCTCACCAAAAACTTTGTTAGTAGGGTCTTTGTAGACATTTTATTTTATATTGTAATAATCTGTAGGGTATTTTGGATTTTTCAAATTTTTTTAAAATTGTTTTATTCACTTTTGTGTTATCCATTCATCATTTTGAAATAAGATTCACTACTAAATTTAATAACTCATACATAATTATCATCATTTAATTATTTAAATTATAGAAAAATTTGATTATTCAATTATCTACTATATTTTTAAATTTATAGTTCATAATTAATAGAAATTAAACATATATATTGTTAGATTAAATTAATTGAAAATTATAATTGTAATTTTTCCTTAATTTTTCATATATAAATGAATATTAATAATTACGACTATTTTATATATGACTGCTTTTATGTATTATTAATTTATATAATCTTCATACTATATGACTTTATTGGTTTTGAATAAGAACGAGGCGATACCGCCCAATTGGCAATTATTTCGCACAGTATCATAAATAAAATGATATTTATTTGCTTTATTAATAATAATTGAGTTAAAATTTGTTGTAAACTATAATTACCTTAAGATGACAAGGAAAAAAATTACATTATTATTTTATTGATGTTAAAAATTAATTATTCCTTATTGAGTACAAAATTTCACCATAAAAAATTATAACATTTCATATTATTTATTTTTTAAAAATAATTTGATATGTATACTTCTCGTATAATGCATGAATAAAAATCTAGCTCCATAAGTAGAGCATAGCAAAACTTGACGGTCGATTTGACACATCAAAAAATTTCTAAGGGTCAATTATAAAGATGAAAAGTTTTGCATTGGTGAATGGAGAGTAGTACTACTAACTAAGAGCTTGTTTGATCCTCTTTTTTCTTCTAATTTATAAATTTACCTTTACTGATTCGACATTTGATTTGATAACTGTTCAATTACAAACACATATTTCATAATTTTTTATATTTTTAATACATATTCTATCTCTCTCTTCATTATAAATTATTTAAATAAGATCGGAAGAGCGTCGTGAACAAGCTCTAATTTTAACTGCCGTCGGTTACGCGGGGGGTGGGGGGTGGGGGTGCAACTTTTGGCAAGAAAGTTCGAAGAATTTGGGTGTTCTATAAAAGGACGTGAAAATTGCCCTTTGATTTAAAAGATTCCTTGCGGTAATGCCAAGAAAAAACTATTCGTTCCATTCCCAAGATTGAAATCTCTGTAACAGCCGCGCTCTCGTATCTTTCCTCTTCGCTTAATGGAATTAATTAATTAATTATTAATTAATTAATTAATTATTCCCATTTCATTTTCTGGTATGGGCTTCTCCTTCTTCCTCTTCTTTTTAACTTTGGGGTTTTTTTCCCTAAAACAATAGAAATCCTTGGAGTAGGAAAAAGAGGAAGGGGACCCAGATCGAATGAGTATAATCTGGTAAGTTTTGTATCCAATTTTTTTCGGTAGCTTGGATTTCTATTAAAATTTGTCAAGAGTTGGATAATTTCTGTTTCATGTTCTCTTTTTGACTTTTTGGTTGATTTGGAATTGACCCTTTTAATCCATCTTGAGGATTTTCCACTTGTTTCTGAATGGGGTGGAGAAATTAGTATTATTTGAACGATTTCCTTTTGGTAGTGGTTCGTTTATTTATTTATTTATTTTCTTAATTTTTCCCCCACTGTATGTGTATATCTGCATTCTTTAGACTGTTTTAATCTCCTCCTTTCTGTAACTTAATTCCAGATTGTGGTTTTTTTGGGCCTTTATATTCAAGAATGTTGTGATGGGTTCTTGATTTTGCATAAAGAATTGGAGTTTATTGGAATAGCCAAGTGAAGATCTTGGAGTTTTGAAATTCAAAGTTTTGGAATAATCTGAAGATGTCTGGAGTACAAGATCAACTGGAGATCAAGTTTAGGTTGACCGATGGATCGGATATTGGCCCAAAGAACTTCCCAGCCACTGCAAGTGTTGCAACCTTGAAGGAGAACATTATAGCTCAATGGCCTAAAGGTTAGCTGGGCTCTTTCGACTGAATATGGTCCATTATTTGTGCAGGCATATATTGTTTTCAAGAAGGCAAAATGATGTTATTGTTTGATTCTTGTGGCCATTGAGTTCATGAAAGAAATCCCACTTGTGGGATTGTAATTTGTGATTGTTGAAGATAATGAAAGTGGGAGAAAAAGAAAATGAAAAAATAGACTTCGGCATCAGAGCCTTAGATTAAGCAAGAATTTCGGAAACATTATTTTAAGTAACTATGGTTTTCTATCGTTTATAAGACTGTTTGACAATGATCATGATACATTAACATGATGGATGTACCACAGGGTACAAAGTGTGAATTACTATGGGTGTGGACACATTAGTCTGAAAAAATTGTCTATCCAGTCACTTAAAGGCAGAAGGAAAATTTCCATGGACAAACATGAAACATGAAACATGCATTTATATGCTAGTTACACGAGCTGAAGTCCATATGGCATCTACTCTGTACTGTACATTTTGAACTCCCTTCCGTACTAAGCTGCCCCTTTGAAAATTCCAAGCATTTACTCTCCGGTCCCCTACTCCCTAACTTAAAAGAGAGAGAAAATTAGCTCTTACATTGACTGCTATTTAATGCTGTGGTAGATTCTGCAAATTTGAACAGTTGGCACCGACAGTACGAGGGTGTCATTAATGATTAAACTTCCAAATTACTGTACTTGGTCGGTAAATGGTTCTGCTTGCTAGTTTACAGTTTTACATTGCTTAGCTTCCCGTTCTCTTCTATTAACTATTATATTGTTCTACGAGTTACTAATCTTCATATTTTTTTTCCCAAAAATCTTATTATGCAATCGTGTGGGCAGCTCATCTTGTCCCCCCCCCCCATGCTGACGTGGCAAGCCACCATTTGTCATAAAACAAGTGGGTCTCTTTTGGATAACAAATGATGGCGTGCCACATCAGTGTGGGGGCTAGATAAGCTGCCCCCATAATTGCAAACTAAAATTTTTGCGCTTTTTCTTTTTTTTTTTTTGGGGGGGGGGTGAAGTAGTCTGTGATTTGACTTTGTAATGAGCAAGGAATTAAGATGGTGTAAGGATTTGACTTTCTTCTGAGAATTGATTTGCGAAAGTAAATTTTTTGGGAGAATGTAGTTAGAAGGTAAGGAAAAGTTATGAAATTATGTGCTAATTACTTTAATAAATAAATGAGTGGATAGAAATCAATTTGAGTGAGAATTGATTTTGAGAAAATAAAAAACATGTGGTGTGTTGGTTTTTGATTCACAGGCATACTTTGCTTATTGTTTGACTAAAATTTTCACCAGTTAAAGATTATTTTTATACAAATAGCTGGCTGTGGGCGATGGTCATGTAAGCTTCTCTTCAAGTTCTGTCTTATATAACTCGTAATTCTTCTAATAATTCTGAAAACAGTATGAAAATCAGTTGTGAAAATTGATCGGATTCATATATTGAACTGCATATGTACCACCCTACACATAAATTGGACAGAAAGATTAAGCTAAATTAGCTTCTTTTGTTTGAAAAATCTACCGCCTGCTTTCCTCTGTTGATAAGGGTTTAGATCAGCTCTCGGATATGCAGCAACTTTTTTCTGAAATGTTTCCTTTAAACAGAGAAAGAAAATGGTCCAAGGAAGGTAAAAGACATCAAGCTAATTAGCGCAGGAAGAATATTGGAGAACAATAGAACTATGGCAGACTGTCGGAGCCCATTATGTGACATTCCCGGAGGAGTCACGATCATGCATGTCGTCGTTGCACATGAAACAGAGAAGAAACTGCCAAGTGACCCGAAGCAGAATAAATGTGTGTGTGTTATATTATGAGTTGCTATTCCACAAGGCGCAGCCATTTCTTGCAGGTCAGTAGGTAACTCTAATTACTTGTGCTCATGAAGTTAAAAGAAGATATTTTAAAAGAAGTTAAAAGAAGATATTTTAAAAGATACTTGTGCTCATGAAGTTAAAAGAAGATATTTTAACTCTTCATCATCATTGTGCAGATGAAGATTGTCTCAAGGTTGTGAATGCGTAGTCATCGGTTATTGTTTCTGGATTGAGGTCCGTGTGTCCATATAGTCGTCAATGTCAATCGGTATAGTATACCTTTTTGGTTTATCATTTTTGTCTCTCCTATATTTAGTTGAATTTCACATTGCTCCAATCTTGTCCTTGTTGTGCAATTCAAAAATCTTGGCCTTCTTTTCTGTTGAGGTATTCTGTCTGGAACAAATTCTTTCAAGAGAATTTGTTCTTGAATGGTACTGTGGATTGAACTAATAAATAAACATATATAAAGCTAAAATAGTAAGCTTTTACGAAAGTTTCTATTTTATCTTCATTTAAACAAATGTGAGATTAAATTAAATTTAATTATATACATACTATATGAATTTGAACTTGACCATCTAATTTTCTTTAAACATCATGACCTTGTAGATTTTAATCGGTATCTTACAATCTGGTTCTGGTACTTGGCACCTCCCATCTCATGTAGGCACATAGATGTGCTCGGCAAGGCACTTGAAAACTTTCACAGTATCTTATAGAAATATAGTTTAACCGCAACGTTTGTTTGGATGTTCAATATTTAAAATGTTTTTAAGATAATACTACTTGTGTAGATTGAAGATGTAAGAGAATGTTTAGTGTTGGGGAAAAAGTCCAGGGGAAAAAATGGGGGGGGAAATCTATTTCCAAACAATGTGCCAGGGGAAAAAGATGGGGGAAAACATTTAAATTAAATATATGTTGAGTCAATTCTTCTATGGTGTCCATTAGATACCATTTTATGGAGTCTACTATATATGTGGCAAGTGTCTATTGGACACATTGGAGGAGAATGAGGTCATCATCTTCTAATGTGTCTAATGGACACTTGTTATATATACACTGGACTTCGTAAAATGGCGTCCAATGGGCACCATCGAGATTTTATTTGTTTGTATTTGTAGGACAAGAGAGGATGATGAAAATGGGAAAATGATGGGCTAAATTTAAATTTATAAGGTGGAAGAACTAGTTTTGTTCCCCTCCCCCATGGGGGAGATTAAAAGCCCCCGGTCCCACTTGACATGCCACATGAACACACCATTCATTTACCCAAAGAAGAGAGAGAGAGAGACCAACACTCCACCCCTCCCTCACCACTCCTTCTGGCAGCAACCATTTCCGCTGGAAACTCTGCAACTTCCGGCGGTGTTCTTGGAAGTTGCAACGGAAAATAATGCGAAGTTCTCCCCCTATTTATGCAGTCGGATTCGGCTAAAAAATCCGGGGTGGGGGCTCCTCCCCCTGTTTTTGCTGCCGAAACAAAATGGGGGGAGAACCCGCCATTATTTTTTTGCAACTTCTTGCAGAGTTTCCATTGGCAGCGTGGTGGGGGAGGGGGTGGGGGCATCGGTTTTGATTTTTCCTTTTCTTTCCCTTTTTTTTTGTGTAAATGAATGGTGTGCCTATGTGACATGTCAAGTGGGATGGGGGAATGAATGGTGTGCTCATATAACATGCTAAGTGGGATGGGGGAATGAATGGTGTGCCCAAGTGGGATGGGGGGAGTTTTTAATCTCTCCCGTGGTGGGAGGGGAGCCAAGCTAGTGGAAAAACCACCCTATATTAAGCATGCTGTAAGGGCGGCAACATGTCATGAAGTTCCAATACAAATACGCATCTAACCCTCGAAAGTTTCTTATTCAAAAAAATACTTAATTTCCTTTGTTTTTTCTTAATTAAGAACAACCATTTGAGCATATAATTTTACATATTTATTACTATCTATGTCCCACAAAGATAGTCCGGTAAGTAATTCTTCCGATCTAAAAAACAATAGTTAATATAGTTAAAGGGGAAATATATTCCCACTACAAGAATTGATCCTCCCACCACATTTTATTCCAACCACAACTAACGGTTTGTTTGGCATAGTTTATTTTTTTCATTTATAAATTAACCTATTATTAATTTGACAACTACTCAATAATTACAATACATTTTATACTTTAATTAAATTTTCACCACTCATTTTCATTCTTTATAAATTTCCTTTATAAATCTAATCAAATGGGCTCTAAATTATATTTTTAATCATCACACCACATAACATTTACCTTATTAAGTCACATTTTAAAAAGTAATAAAAATAAAAAAAATAAAGAAAAAGAAATTGTTTTTGGTCGTCGGATTAAAGGATGGTGCGAGCGCACCGATAGGGCCCACACTCAGTGTTCTGTTTTCAATTTGGAGATGAGTTGCTACAGTGTCGTCACTTACCTCAAAGAGTTTTGCTTCATCGGATTTCAGAGGGACCAATTGTGATAGCTTCTCAATGGAGTCCATTTCCGAAAGGAAAATTCTGCTGAAAGTATTAGAGCGCAAAACATAGGATACGAACGGAAGATACCAAATTGCCGCCTTAGCTGAACGCCAAAATTGCAAAACTCCAGTAGAAAGTTCACTACGCTTATTACAAATTGGAAATCAGTGCCACGACCAAAAACCCCACGCTGTCAAAAGATGTGAGTCACAGTATGTTCAGCCACACAGTCGAAATTGAAAGGAAAAAACTCCGAAATACCCAAGCAACTAAAGATGAAATATGGACCAGTTGACAGAATCAATGTTTTAAAACTCCACAATGGTGGAAATCAAACCGAAAAAGATGGAAAATCGTGAGCGATAGTCAAAATGGAAGGTCAGTCTTTGACGGCAAGAAAGTCGGCCTCTCTATTGCAATAGGGAAGTTGACGAATTCCGGTGGCGGCCATAGCCAAGACGCCATGTTTCAATAGCTGAGTCATGGTGAGGCCCGATACTGACAATAGTTTTTTAACGCACATGCGATGGAGGAGATTAAAAAAGTTAAAGTATAAGGTTTTTTTTTTTGACAATAAAGAATAAGGTTATTAGTGTAACTTGCTTTAGAGTTACTTAAGTGATTAATAAAATGTGGTGGGAGTATTAATTTTTGTTGTGGGAATATAATTCTCTATAGTTAAAATATTAAATTTTACTTTAGATTTATACATATATCTTCATGTCTCATTAATTACTTAAAAGACTTTCAATGTATAGGTAATTGAATAACAATAATTAATTAGGGGCACATATGAAAATAAAACATTAATTATATGTTTAATATAGCAACAGGACTATTTTTTTGAGACGATAAAAAAAAAATACTTGACTATTTTTATGGGACGGAGGTAGTATAATTTGTGTAACAAAAGTTTCAATGGAAACCACACGATCATCAATTCTAGAGACCAGGTGGCTGTCATGTGTGCTCCAATTCTAGAGATCATGTGGCTGCTACGTCCCCGTAGCATGTGATCTCTATAGAAAATTTGTTTTTCTTCACTGGTATCTTATTGTAATATAGGTTAACCATTATCTCTGTTTGGATGAGTTCTACAATATTTAGACTATTTCTAGGGTAATACTATTTATCTAGATTAAAGATATATAAAAGCGCATATCAAAAAAAAAAAAAAATGATAGATAGGAGAGACTAAGCGACAATAGCTCAAAAAGGTACCCCACCAAACGTCTTATGTAACGTGTTCTGGTTGGACAATCCACACGTGATAATTAGTGCACGATAAGTGTGCGTCTGACAGAGTGTGAATGGAACTGAATAAGTTCTTATCCCCATTTGGAGTGGGCAAATACAAATCCGCATTTAACCTTCTTTTTTTTTTTTAAACAAAAAAGAAAGAAAGAAAGTACAATTAAGTCTTATTGAAACGAAAATAACGTGTCTAACCCTCCTTGACGATGATGATGATAATAAATTATTATTATTATAAAGTACTAGAATTCTTACCTGTGTATTACACGAGATCTAAAAGTAATAATAACAATAGTAATTTTAGGGATACGTGTTTATATGACATGAAAAAAATGAAATATTGAGTTGTCAGTCATGTATTGGATGATTGTGGGCTTTTAAATTCATTAGTTGTATATAAATAACCAATTTACGTTTGTAAACTAACAAATATCAGTTACTGATATCAGATAAACATGTCTATTTAGAATTACTCTAATAACAAATGTCAATGAATTTTTATACAAAAATTTAATAAATTATTAATAAAGTCAATTAAGTCATATATTAACATTATAAGACAAGAGATTTTATAATTATTCTATCATATTTAGATTTATTTACCGACAACACTTTTTGAACTAGTTAATTCTTTTTTTTATATAATGCGTATAGGGGACGGGGAGGGGAACTAATATTAGCTATTCATGTCTGATAAACATTTCTCCCTATAATTACTCTAATAACAAATGTCAATAAATTTTTATATAAAAATTTAATATAAATTATTAATACAGCTAAATAAATTACAGTGTAACATTATCAACATTTGCTAAATAAATTACAGTGTAACATTATCAACATTCGGTCCATCTTTCAAATAAATAATATAACTCTAAATACGGTATGACTTAAATTGTTTCATAGAAAATTATCAAAAAATTTCAATTTAATTATAGAATCAGCAAATTGAAGTACTATAATTTAAAAAAATTCAATTTGATTATTGCACTATAATAACTATATAAAAATTTCTTAAACATTATTAAAAATTGAAATTTATAATTAAGGTTACAGATTTTTAGAAATTTATTAGTTTAAAGACGTGCTATGCTTGTATTTTTAAATCATAAAAATTACTACGTATTTTTTTTGAAATAAAACTCCTAATTAATTTCGTGTTCGATTTGATAAGTGACAGATCTCTAATTCAAAATATTTTGCTAAAAAAAACGTGAATTGAGGATCGGATATGAGTTAATAAAAGAAATAATGAATATTATTTAATAAATTAGTGAATATCGTTAATAAATTAGTGTAACAGTCTCAAAAAAATACAAAAAAGGAATTAAATGATGTCACTAAAAATCTTACAGAGCCAGAAATTTTATAGAGGCAAAAAATGAGTAGGAAAAACCGTTCTTCTCTTATTATATATATAGATTGTTTTAAATTTTATAATTTCTTTAAAAATATATATATGTATATATGTATATATAAACACTCTCATCAGTTCATGTGTCACGTTATCTCTTTCATCAGTTCATGTGTTATGTCATCTCTCTCATACGGTCATACTTTCTACACCCACCCAAAAGGAAAATTCTCCCCCGCTCCCGCCGCCATTTATA
>CAVNYN010282217.1:0-41670 GCA_963692815.1 Nyctanthes arbor-tristis
AACCATCAATGGCAGTGTTGCTGCAACAGCAGCAGCATCTGCTGTTGTGCAAGCCGCCTGGAGGAGGCGGAGCCTCGTCGCTCTGATTAATCGACGAAGATGGTGGCAGCTCCTCTCTCTTATTCATCGACGAAGATGGTGGCAAACGGATGGTGGCAGTGGGAGGATTGTTTTAATTTTATTTGCAGTATAACGGGATGGGAGACGGATGGTGGCAGTGACCCGCGGTGGCGGAAGTAAAGGTGGTGGTGCTGGTGCTGGTGGCGGCTCATTAAACCCTATTTTTTGTGAGCTGAAATATATATACATATATATAATATATATAGATAGATTGAATAATAATCAGACTATAATTATTATAAAAAAATATAAAAATAAATAAAAACGAGGTATATTTATAATGTATAAAGGTAAATTTACAATTAGTTTTATTTTAAGAGGTATAATTTAAGACCCGATTAAAAAAGAGGTCTATTTAAGACCTTATTAAATACACGTGAAGATGTGATTAAAGAAACCAATTATATCCAACCAATACCTAGTCAAAAACAGAAAAAAATGAGATTCCCTTATTTTTATTGGTTTTTCTTTCCCTTGCCTGTCCTACACGTGTAAACTTTGTTTTCTTTTTTCTTTTTCTTTTCTTCTCCCTACTTATTTCTTTTCTTTTCTTTTCTTTTTCTTTTCTTTCGCAAACCCCTACTTATTTTTTGATTGTTTTATTTGTAACTTTTAAATGGAAGTCACAATCAATGTAACATTTCTAAATATTACAAAAAAAAATGTAACATTTCTAAATTACATGTGACCTTTTAATTTTTATATGTAATTTTTTTATACATAATTCTTTTCGAGACATCATATATGCAACTTTGATGTGACTTTTTAATTTTTATGTGCGATTTTTTCTATATGTGCTTCATTCTAGAAAATTTATATGTGACTTTTTAATTTCTATATATGACATTTTAATATAATGTGACATTTTAATTAATGATTATTATATACGTGACTTTTTGATTAATTAGTTAAACAAATATAATATTTCAATTTCTTTATGTGAATTTTTAATATTAATTACTCTGAATGTGATTTTTTTATTAAGTAGTTACATAAATGTGGCTTTTTAATTTCTTTACGAGACTTTTTAATTTAATATAACATTTCAATTAATATGTGACTTTTTTATTAAATAGTTACACAAATTTAACATTTACATTTCAATATGTAACTTTTTAATTTAATGTGATATTTTAATTATCGATTACCCTATATATGTGTGTGACTTTTTTCCCCTAAAAATCACACAAACGTGACTTTCAATTTCTTTACGTGACTTTTAATTCAATGTGATTTTTTAATAAATAGTTACACAAATGTGACATTTACATTCTTGTATGAAACTTTTTAATTCAAACTATTTTTTTAATTATGGGTCACTTTTTTATTAAACAGTTAGACAAATGTGACTTTTCAATTTCTTTATATGATTTTTTATTAGATAGTTACATAAATGTGACTTTTTAATTTCTTTACATGACTTTTTAATTCAATGTAACTTATGTGTGACTTTTTATTAAATAGTTACGCAAATGTGACTTTTTAGTTCAATGTAACTTTTTAATTAATGTCTAACTTTTTATTAAATAATTACATAAATGCGACTTTTATATTTTTATATGTGACTTTTTAATTCGATCTATTTTTCAATTATCGATTATTTTATAAGTCACCTTTTATCAAATAGTTATACAAATCTGACTTTTCGATTTCTTTACATGACTTTTTAATTCACTATAATTTTTTAATAAATAGTTATACAATTGTGACTTTTACATTCTTATATATGACTTTTTAATTCAATCTATTTTTTAATTATCGGTCACTTTTTATTAAATAGTTATATAAATGTGACTTTTCAATTTTTTATGTGACTTTTCTTACATAACTACACAAATGTGAATTTTCAATTTCTCTGTGTGACTTTTTAGTTTAACGTAACTTTTTAGTTAGCGTGTGACTTTTTATTAAATAGTCATACAAATGTAACTTTTTAATTTATTTATGTGACTTTTTAGTTCAGCACAGCTTTTTAATTAATATGTGAATTTTTATTAAATAATTACATAAATGTGACTTTTACGTTTTTATATGTGACTCTTTAATTCGATCTATTTTTCAATTATCGATTACTATATGTGTCACTTTTTATTAAATAGTTATCCAAATGTAACTTTTCAATTTCTTTACGTGATTTTTTAATTTAATTGTAACTTTTTAATTAACGTGTGGCTTTTTATTAAAAAGTTACACAAATGTGACTTTTACATTTTTATATGTGACTTTTTAATTCAATTTATTTTTTAATTATCGTTTACTTTGTATGTTACTTTTTATTAAATACTTACACAAGAGTATCTTCTATATTTCTTTATGTGACTTTTTTTATGGTTCATTTACATGACTTTTTAGTTCAATGTGATTTTTTAATTTATCGGTTATTCTATATGTTAAGTTTTTATATACGGCATTTTAATTTTTCATATGTCAATATTTAATTTAACATAACTTTATTATTATTTTTTTTTTGGGATACCATGGAGATATAGAGGAGGGAAGGGGTAAGTATGGGTCGAACGTGAAACTTATTATTCGAAATGTAAGTATTTAACTTTATTCTTATTCGAAGTAATATGAAATTAGATTAAAGTAATTTATAATAATTAGTTTAATGAAAAAATTTAAAATTAAATTAATAACAAACTCACGTGTATTTAAAAAAATAATAACAAAATTAATCCACCAACCCAAAATGTCACCAATTTGTGTAATGGGTAAGAAACCGAGAAGCCACCCCCTGCGAGAAAGACTGGACAGTATATAGGCACAATTCAAGGAAATTATCACCTTGTTTTTACTAATTTTGTTCACCCGTTCACTGTGAGTGGGGTTACACTGCTCATTTCTGACGTGGCGGTGATATTGCTGGATGTGGCACATATATGGCCGTCATGTGTGTTGGCTATGTGTGTGACACGTCAAAAGTAAATAGTGTAACTCCATATACAATGGGTGAATGAACATTAGTAGTGTTTCTACAGCATTTAAATTTGTTAATTAAAATAGCCGTATTTTCAATACTAAAAATTGTTTGAAGTAATGAGCCTAATTTTCCCTTTATTTTATCAGGTAATTTGGTAAAGCGTGTTTCAAACCGAGCTCAATAAAAATTGAGTTTCGGCCCCAGCCAAAGCTCAGGCTTTTTCGGTGCCGGCCCTGACTCATTAATTTTATTTTCCTTTCTCAAAGAAAAAATGAAAAAAAGAATAAAACTTACTACACTAGACTGCTTGAAATGCAAGCTACAACCTGCCTTAATTAATACACAGGCTGAGCAAGCCGCAGCCTGTTTATTGCCAACCAAAAAAAAAAAAAAAAAATCCTAGAGTTTCGAGATCGTATTGGCCCGTAATAATGGGTTGGTCCGCGCAAGCCTTGCCCCAATTTTTGGGTTCATCTCCACTTCGGCCAGTAAGAAAACGAGCAGTGAGCCAACTTGGCTTGGGCTTCTTGTAGGCCACGCCATGAGCTGCCTGAGCAAGCCAGCTTGTTTTGCACCTCATCTTTTTGTCCCACTTTTCTTGGGTATATGTTTTTTCATTCCACCCTAATTTTGAAATTTTCTATTGACCAAATTGATCTATTAGTAAAGTAACAAAGGAAAGTAGCATTATTACTCACTCTTTTTGAGCTATCTGCACTAATGTAGTAGACATATCTGATTCTTTTGGAAATTTTAGACAAATTGAGCAAAAAAACTAGCTAATCTTATGAACGTGTTACTTGATTTATGTTTGCCTTTAGGAGTCGGACATTTGAAATCGTTTCTAACTTGAGGAGACCTATTTAATCCTCCCTCTTGTACATCACTACATCTTCAAAATATATCACTTTAGTTTTCAAATTGAAGTTGTGATAATAATCTCTCTCCATGTACGTAATATCTAAAAGTATATTTAAAGTGCAAATATATCAAGATGTCTTGATATCTTGCACGTACGAGGACCACTATCAATCTGTCATGAACTAATCCAAAATTTTCTTCAATATTCGATTCACCAATTCATAAAAGTAGCAAAAGTAGCTAGAGCATTTGTCAACAATTGTGTCTACTCATTTTTTTTTTTTTAAATTTAAACCATTAAACATGATACATACAATATACATGTAACATGCGCATGGTTAGACGCTGAAGGCGACCCATATTAAACTAAAACTTAAATGAAGAGAATTATTCTGTGAAAAGAGATAATTATTAATTTCCAGTTAACTCTTTCAAAGTTTAATTATCCACTAAAGCAGTGGAACACATGCAATATTTTTTTTATGCATACACATACACAATACTACTGAATTGTTCCATACATATATACAAACGTTATATTTGCAAAAATAAAAATACAATCATTGTGGAACTCAAAGGTTTATACAACCAATTAATTAGATGATGTAACCGTACAAAAAAATATCTACTCTATCTTCTGTCACACATCCCGATATATTCGACAATTAATATCATGGGACTGTTTGGTTGATAAAGAACTAGTGTATATATTGAAAGGGTAATTAAATTCATTTATCACTTCTGAGTTGTTTCTTGGTAAGGAGGGTGTTGGATGTGTCTCCAAAAGAGACGTGTCTTTTTCGCAGACACGTCGGACACAGGGGATCCACTTATTTGCTTTTCAAATTTGTCCTTTTGGATGTGAGAATATAAGCAACCATTAAAGTTTGTAACATGATTTTCATAAATTCAATCAGATAAACAATTTTCACATGCAACGAGATTGACAAGAAAAACGCCTCATGTCTTATCTCCCTCCACAAAAACAGACATATATTTCTTTTTTTCTCCGTATCAAAAATAGGCAGTTTTTTTTTTTAAAAAAGAAATTTTAGTTGAAATATTAATTAGTTTTCTTATATTAATCTAATTAATTAATGTGTATTGTTATCAATAAAATATAACCACTAAAATAATTAGTGAATGAAATGGAATGTTAGAAAAATATTTTTAAATTTTATATTTTTTAAAATATTAATCGAACTTTAATTTCTTAGTCTGTGCAAACATTTGAACAAACTTGTTTCTTTGGGATGGGGAGAGTAATGTTCAAAAGCTACGTTTATTGATTGAGTGATAATCACGAATAATTAATTAAGAATGCTTTTAAAAGAGTCTTTAAGAATGGGAGACAATTAATCATCCAAGAAAATTACTTGTCATAATTGTTCTTTTTAAGACCAACCATTATAGAACAAAAAGATCAATCAGAGTTCAAAAATAAAAATGCAAAAAGAGACGGGGTCTTAAGTTGGACAAGCTTTATAATATTGTTCATTCAAAATTATAATATAACACTGTACGAAATTGAAATTGAAATTGCTTTTCTTTCAAGTAAGGGAAGTCGGCCCTCTTTTGCAGGATCGAGGTTTGAATATAGTGACTTCTAACATTGACATATAATCTTTATGAACTTTGTCACTGAGAATGAAACATGCGTCCTTGTGTTGCGTATGTATTTCATTTCAAAAATTATGGATATTTTTGTCAATTTCACATTAATAGAACGGAATAAGGTGATTATATATATAATAACAAAAAAAGAAAAGTGAAAAGTTTGACAAAACCTTTGGTTAAGTATTTCCACATTGACTATATAAAACGAAAATTACTAGGGAAATTTTCGATCTTGCATTGCATGCGATTAGGAATTCAATCGTAGTTTCAAATTCTAGCAATGAGAACATTTCTAAGATTGAAATCTACTCTTATTTTGCCAAAGAAGTGATCTGGTAGTACAATAGTAATAGGAAAGGAGGAAAACTGTAACATGAGGCATATCATTAGTCCATGTAAGAAGTTAACAATTTAATATGGTATCAGAGGAGGTTGAAGTCTTGGGCTCGAATCTCCACGTCACCCATTTAAATGAAATATGCACATACTAATTAGGCTTTGATGGGAAAAAAATCCTACCTATATGTGAGGGGGCGTGTTGAAGATACAATATAATAAATAATATAAAATTGGCTTGATCTATCAGGTTATAAGTTTTTCGATCAAAGTGGTCTTAACAATTTAACAGTAATTAGGTTCATAACAAGTTTTATATATATGGAACCTACTTGTTGGTATTAGATCATTTTCATGTTTTTTCCCATCAAGTGATTTGTACTCGAGGGAAAATAAACATAAAATTTCATTGTGGACAACCATGCATGTTAATATATATATATATATATGTCTGGGTGTTCCCTTAGAGTAAAGAATTATCCGCGGTGTTTTAAGGAGTTGAAATTGAATGGTAGTTTCAAAATGTAACAACTAACGTATTTTTCTATTCTAACATGTTAAGGTCATAGGGTGTCATCAACAAAAATGTCAAAAAGGGGGAAAATTGTTGGTCATAACGCAAAAAAAAAAAAACAAAGACTTGAGTACGAAATAATAGTAAATTAGTACTAACAACTAGTCGAATTATATTATTGTTATATTATTAATTATTATTATATTATAACATATATATACCCATAAAAAGAGAAATCGCCCCCACGCGTTAACGCTGAATGAACTAGGGTCGGTGGTCTATGTATAATATTCCTTGTCACACGTTCAGATTTATGTAATTTAGTATTCACTCCTGTTTTCTACTCTGCATTATCATAGGTAATTAATCAACCACTAACCAAGTGCATTTTCTCAAACGTTTCATATGTAGAAGGTCAATTGGGATCTCGATTTTGACATTATAGACCAGTACAGAACGAGTCACGAGGTAAGGCAATCAATCAGTTCAATTAAAAGTTTAAACAATTCGAAGAGTCTTGTATTCAAGTCTTTTATTTGAAACAACTTGTGAATTATCTCCGGCTAAAATTCCATCATAACTGAAGTCTAAAACTCTAACTATTATATATACCACCAGTCATTAAGAATTGCAATTCCATAACTCAAAATGTTACCATATTAAAGTGGCTTTAAATTTTTCTTCCCCAAGTGTGGCGCTCATGGGGGAAAATTCCTCGTAGTTCAAGCCTCTTAATATATAAGTCCACATTCTGACCAATGCAAAGTCTATGTGGGCAATTCTCCAAAACGATTGTACAGATAGTAAAGCACGAGATAAGTCTTCCACTATTAGATTTGGTCCACTACAATATGTTTCACGCAAACTACAGTCTTGGTTGAGACCTTATAGTTCAATATCGAGTGTGAAATGCAAGTGCAACTTACCTAACTAACAACATTCATGTAACCAAACCCTAAAGGCCAATTTTGGGCTTATAGTTTGTTGCAATGTACAAACATACAATGCACTTCACCACATTCTGTTTTGGGTAAATGAAAAAAAGGAAAAATAATAAATAAAAGAAAAGGTGTGTTTTTTTAGTGCAAAAACGTGCTGATATTGGCCACTCTTTTTTTCCCGATAGGATTTGCATTAATTGTTGCATTTTTATTTATTTTTTCAGACAAGTTGTTGTGGCGCATAACCGCAAAATCAACAGAAACAAGCATGTTTATGTCACTCAAACATGTGTTTAAAAATTTAATTACTATATACTTTTGAGTAACATAATTGTAAAGAGGAAAGTATACACGAACTTGTGCTCCAGTATAGTGTGCGCTAAGAGTGCTAATTAAGATATTATTAACATTAATTAATTAATGCCACTACTTTACCTAAAAGTAATTATAGCTATGCACAAAATGAAGCTCAATAGTATTTTATTGACACGTACATCCGACTTTGTTAACACTCTGGTGTAAATAGAAAATAATAAGCATCAACAAGTCCAATTGAGCCATGAGGGTGTGATTTGTCATATGTCGAAAGTATCACGTATGTTTGAAAGTTTAACTTACTCTTTTTAAACTTGACTAACTAGTTTCAACTCTCATTATATAAAGATGTTATGATTAAGGAGTCGAAAATTAGTAGAGAAGAAATTACTTAATTTCAAGACTTTTTAATTAATTTGAGATACGAATTTATTGTTGTCACATCCTGAGTAGGTGGTACTTCCAATATTAGGACTTTATGCCAAAGAATCATGAAAAGTGCAACCCACTTGATCTGGTTAGAGTCTACGTTCTCATCATGATTTTCTTTATAAGTTGAAGTTGGTTGATATAATTTGTAATAAATAACACGTGAACTACCACCCATGCCCAAGGTTGAATTTGATATAAATACTATTTGAATTGAGATCAAAGTGATTGAAGAGTCCATTTTTTTTGGTTAAATCATCACGTGCACTTGACGTGCTCTGTGGTGAAAGACTTATTAAGACATCAATTTTTTCATTAAATCATAATTACGTGCACTTGACGTGTTCTCCACTAAAAAGACAAAACCGTCTTAGTGTGCGTGTGTTTGTCTCTGTGTGAGATGTCTTGTCCAATATTTTTGGTTCATGAGTGACATCCAGGGTGAACACGCGGATAGATTAGTTAACTTATATTAAGCAGTTTTGAACTAGACTTTGTCATGTTGAATTTGCTTAATCCTTGAATTTTAATTAGGACATACCTAAAATAGTATTTATGGTTGAAACTCAGTAAAGATAAAAATAATAATAGAAAAAATCAACAAAGTTAGATAAAAATAAAAAACTAATTTCAAGATGACTAAATAAATTGAAGTATAGAATTTATTTTGTTTCCAAGCGAGGAATCATCCAATGAAAATGCTTACGGCTGCATGCATGACTTCTTTATTAACACAAATTAAGCTTTAAAATCTAACAAGAAAATGTAGAACTTTCAATTTTATAATTTGTTTGATTGATTGTCGTACCTATTGACAATGTGACATTGAGTCACTATGTAATTTGCTTGGTTGTTAGAAGAGGGTAATCTCGATTGTCTACTTTTTTTTTTTTGGTTGAAAAATCTTTATGTGGCTTGCCACGTCTTCACGTGTTCATATTCTTTACAGTTCTACTGCATTTAAAGACCCGTGTCAACAAGTCTATATATGTGAATTCTAAACACAACCTTCACCATGACATAATTTTTGGCATTCTTCGTATCAAAACATTCGTATATAATACACGTCAAGAAAAGGAAAGTGAGATGGAGAGATAGCCTAAATTGATTCTCCAATTCTATTTCAAATAAAATTTGTCAAATTATTTTTGTCTTTCTTAAAACTCACAAATGCTACACAGTTTTCCGTTATTTATTTCAATTCCATGTATCCCTGTGTTTTCGAAGTAGAATTTTGGAAGGCTACCTAGGGCTTTCCTTTCTTGTTTTCCAACCAAATACATTTTTAGGTAACTGAAAAAGATAATTTTGATATGCTTTGAGAACAAAGACTTGAATTTTGACCTCTCAAATTTAAACGAATTGAAAATTCAAAACTTTTACTCCATTATGTGCCTAAAATGAAGGACCAAAATGCTTAGCTTTCAGCAAAAAAGTAGCTAGGATGCTTGAAGCATTCAATGCTTGTTCCACATAAAAACCTAATTGAAATTTGTTTCTCCCAATTTTGATGAAGAAATTGATGGGAATTTAACCAATTTCTCTAAACTCGTGTTATTAAAATAGGCAATCAATATATCAAATAATAATATACGTGCGGAAACGTAAATAACACCAGGAATTATTTAACGTCGTAAAACCCTCTAATGAGAAGGGAAAATCGACGGGGCAAACCGACAACTCCACTATCACCAAATAATAATGGGAATACAATGTTTATCCTCTCAAGATTATTACCCTAAATCAAGAGGTAACGACACACTACCACAATCACGCAACACCGTCAAGAACAATATTCTTGGCACCACAAATAACACATCTAACAATAGAAGGAATCCAATAATCAATAACAAAAGATGAGGAAAAATATCACCTAACTCCGTTCTAAGAATTAACTTGGAGAAACCACCGCTTGAAGAAGATAAATACCAAACTCGAATGAGGAAATAACGTTCCAAGCGATTAATCAAAGTGGCTGAATTTTCTTCCTCAATTCCACTTCGATTTCCGTGCGTTGGTAATGTCCTTTTTATGCCTTTTTCGTGCCCTTTTTCTTTCCTGTTTCCGTGTTCTGCTGCTTTTTTTTTTTTATTGTTTCGTGCATCAACATATATATATATATATATTAAACAAACCAAATCTAATTTGGTCTAAGATTTTGTGTCCTTTAAGGCTTTTACTTTTATTCAACCAAATTACTTAATTCATCCTCTAACTTATGTCTTGTGTTTAAGTTAGGTATCATCATAGGCTGGACCTGCCCAACAGAAATTTCTAACTTTACATATTTTGATTTTTTTTTCTTGCCAACCAAATCAAAGCACGTTAGGTCTTTCATTCAACCAACTCACTTAAACATGCTTAACAAAACCATATCTCGATGTATAGCTCGTTTAACATACCCCTACCAATACAATAACTTATCTAAAAACACAAATCTTAAAATCAGATAATTTGTTTGAATTTCTAGTTAAACGGGGTATTTTTTAATAAATAAAACTATTAATAATGTAAAATTTATTGTTCAATAGCTACTTTTGGTGTTTGTTATAGAACGACAACAGATAAAAAATAGACAAAAGAATTTCAACATTAACCTACACAATCGTAATATATAAAGTATAGAAGAATTCAAAATGTTTTAGCAAACACTTTTTTTGTTGTACAAGAAAGGATAAACATTTGACATTTGAATTGAATACCATTGAGAAAAAGCGTATAGAGGGACATTTTGGTCAAAACACACCATAAATAGCTGACTTTTCGGACAATAATTCAAACGTTAAAAAAGAGCCTATCTCCTCCTATTTTCTACAAATATCCCCATGCAAACCCAAATTCTCCCAGCATCCAAACGTGGTTTCAGCGTAAATAGATACAACATCGAGGGCATTAGCTAAAAAAACTCTCTATATAAACCGGCATTGATCCCTTCAGTCCCATTTGGTCTCGACTAACAGCTATCTTCTTGCTTTAAAATAATTCATCCGAACATATTAGACTTTCTTTTCTTTTCCTTTAATTCTCTCGTCCCGTTCCGGCGTTCCGTTCTGGCTCTTCCCCTTTTTTGTCTAACCCAATTGAAAGATGATACAGATTGGCATCGGCTCAACAATTCCGGCTAACAATCTCCATCTTTTTCAGGCCAGACGAGCCAGTTTCAAGTGCTCAGGATCACCATTGAACCCACAAAATAGAACTCAAGTTCAGGCTCAAAATGCAAGTCCTGGAGGAGTCTCTTCCGCTGAGATGGCGAAAAAGCATCTTTCCAATCTTGAAAAACTGCTCCAGAAGCAACCTCAATCGGAGCCTCTGCCTCCTGATCGAGAACCGGTGAAGAAAGAACCTGATTCTGTTGGTTCTTTGGAGAGCAAGGCAAAAGGGCTCCTGGAAGGGCTCAACTTGGCCAGAGTTTGGCCGGAGATGAAGGCCGCCGAAGAAATGTCGCCGCGTCACTTGAATCGGTTACAAAGGCTGCTGTCCAAGTCGCCAGAGTATTCTCCCCGGAACAATCTCGCTAACCGGTGGCAGGAGTATCATGGAAGTCGTGACTGGGCCGGACTCGTGGACCCTCTAGATGAGAATCTCCGACGGGAGGTCGTCCGATATGGAGAGTTCATTCAGGCCGCTTATCATTGTTTTCATTCCGATCCTGCCACATCGGCCAACGAGGCGCCATGGCCGCGCCACGTGGCGCTTCCAGATAGGGCGTACAAAGTAACAAAGAGCCTATATGCCACGTCTTCCATCGGACTGCCTAAATGGGTTGATGATGTGGCACCGGATCTTGGGTGGATGACCCAAAGATCTAGTTGGATCGGTTACATGGCAGTTTGCGACGATAGGCGAGAAATTCAACGTATGGGAAGAAGGGATATCGTCATAGCTTTACGTGGTACCGCGACATGTCTAGAATGGGGCGAAAACTTTAGAAATCTACTTGTTCCAATGTCAGAAGACAAGGATGATACTATCGAGGCACAACCCAAAGTAGAATGTGGGTTTTTGAGTCTATTCAAGACACGTGGAACCCATGTGGAAAGCCTAGCCCAATCTGTGGTTGAAGAAGTACAAAGATTACTCGAGAAGTACAAGGGCGAGACCCTAAGCATCACTGTAACGGGGCACAGCCTAGGAGCAGCCTTAGCTTTGTTGGTGGGGGACGAGTTGAGTACATGTGAACAGAACATGCCCCCCATTGCCGTCTTCTCTTTCGGTGGCCCTCGAGTTGGAAACCGGGGTTTTGTAAACCGTCTGAATGAGAAAAACGTGAAGGTTTTACGAATTGTTAATTCGCAAGACATAATCACTAGGGTACCGGGCATGTTTGTGAGCGAAGAGCTCGACAAGAGACTAAGGGGCGCCGGAGCGTCGGCCGCGCTTAATGTGCTAGACAATAGTATGCCATGGGCATATGCACACGTCGGAACAGAATTGAGAGTCGATACCAAGATGTCTCCTTTCTTGAAGCCTAACGCAGACGTGGCATGTTGCCATGACTTGGAAGCATACTTGCACTTGGTAGATGGGTTCTTGGCATCGAATTGCCCGTTTCGAGCCAATGCCAAGAGAAGCCTGTGGAAGTTGGTGAATGAGCAAAGATCTAATGTGAAAAGACTATACACTAGCAAGGCTAAGGCACTGAGCTTGAATATGGACAGAGATAATATGCAAATGTCTAGTTGTTTGCCAAGTCCATCTTCGTAATCAAAATAAAACCTGTAAAAAGAATCAGCCAAGTAATATATATGGCGAAAGTAAATTTAAGTGTAGCCCTTGAAATTGTTTGATCTATTTGTCTCCCCTGACGTCTTCTCGAACAACTTTCTTTAGAAACTAATTTTCTTGAATGTTTTTGGTAAGGCTTTACCATATCAATCTAATGATTTCATTTAAATGTCAATCACAGAGAATCGAATTCCAAGAGTTCTTATCAAAATATAAGATCACCTTAAAAAGGAAGTAAATCATTGTATAACCATGTAATAAATATTTCAAGAAAAGAGAAGGAAATTAGAATACATTGAGTATTTAAGCCTGTCCCGAGAATTGCTAGCACAAACAGAATGCAAAACTTTGAATGAATCTCATGGTTCATTTCAAAGCACCAGTCCAAATACATAAACTTATGTGGTTCAAAGAAAACTACCCGTGGACAACAACATAATTCATATGATTTTTTCCTAAGTAGCTAGTCTAGTTGGATGGTTCTTTAGCAGGCATTCGAATCGAATGTACCCTACTAAGATGCTTCCTGATTTAAATCAGGGATTTCAGGCAATAGGGAATTAATTTTATGCGCAAGTTTAGTTGGGAAAGCGGCAGAACTTTCATTGTGTTCAAGCCGTGATTCTGCAGAGTGGCGTGACAGAAGCAATGGCTTCTGCAATCTGACAGAGTCATGGAACATCAAAGTGTTGTGCCCCATTAATTCTTCCTTCATCCACTCAACAAGAGGACTAAAACCATACCTCTCGATCCAGTAGCCAATTCTATCCGGTACTGATGGAATTATCAGGTTTTCAATGTTTAGAGACCGAAGGGCCTGAAAATGGAAATCAGCATATTAGTAGCCTAGAGGCCTTTTGTTTGCTCGTGTCCGTGTATTGGGTATACGAGCACTAGACTTACCGATTCAATTGCGACAAGAAGTTTTCTGCACATTCCTTTGCATCTGTACACATCATTTGTTGCTCTAAAGGGCATTTCAGCAAGTTTTGTTCCATGAATCCTACAAACCAGGAATTAAATATCAAAGATAGTCTTGACAATGTGCATTATATGTGTAAACTCAAGTTTACGTACCTAAGCGATGCCACTGAGATAATTTCATCTCCCTTCTCCAAGACAGCAGAATAGAAGCCAGCAAAATTAATCCTATTGAAATTTGCTCTACAAAACAAGTGTCTCAGTACCTAGTCAAACTATCAGATAGAACAAGACTAAAAAAGATCAAGAATACTTACCGACAATTGTAAACAACACTTGGGATGAGTTCAATTTTTGTCCATCTATCCTTGATTGGCTCAAAACACCCTTCCATCAATCTCCTTGCAACCACCAGTTTGGAGTGGCACGATGTTCTTAGGTATGGATTGTCTATATAAATCCCAGAGACATCATCGATGTACACCCCTGAATCATTATCCATTTGATGTAGTAGAGTCCAAGAATAGCCTTCATGGAGCTCATTTTTCTTCCCAATGATGACATTTGATAATTTTTCGTGTACCCCTTTGCAGCTTTCTGTGCAGAATGGTGCAAGTGGAGTGTAATTCAGATCAATTTTTGTTCGTTCTTGGCTTCTTCGACATTCCCAATGATCTATACAACAGTTACAAGTCATAGTTTTCTGATTAGAGATCACTTGAAGCTAATTTAAACATGAAAATGCTAGGGATATAGGAAAACATGGACTTACACTTCTCACATTGCGGACATGTGACTAAATTGTCATGTTCTTGTGCCGGATCTTCACAAAATTTGCACACACAATATGGACAATACCAAGACCCTTCAGGAACCTCCTGAAACTCACATTCTGGTTCATCAATTTCAGACATTCTTGTCAAATATGTGGGGAAAAATTACTTAACTCGACAGATGATTTTTCTTACCTCCATACCAATGCATAACTGATGGTACGTGGAGTTACATTTTTCACAGCACATCAACACCCCTCCGTCAGCACAAATCATACATGCATCATCATAATAACTTTCAGTCTTAATGATATTCCATTGACGGAAATGAGATTCATCCGGCATATTCCAGGCTTCAGTCATGCATTTAAAGATAGATTTATTTTCCTTTTCAAGAAAGATGCTTTCATATGGCTTGTTGCAATTCGTCCCACCATGAATATGAAATGTTGTTGCCGTAAATATGTTATCACAACAGAGACATGAAATCCCCTCTCTTTTAATTTTTCCCTTGTTATTCGTCTGCTTGCTCATTTGATCAACAGAAAATACTTTGGCATTTTCTTGAACTGTTCCGGTGTCTATCAGCCATGAAAATACCGTTGCTTTTGTCTTCCCTTTCTTGTTGTTTCGATCTTCGTAGTCGTTATCATTTACTGAACTTCTGTTACTTGTAGATGAAGAGCCCTTTTTACTCTGTTTGATTTCACTCCTCGATTTCCTCTTCCTTCTAGACGAAGACCTTTTCCAACTCTCATCAAAAGATGGTTCACTATTTGTGGATTCTGTATCGTCATACCTCAAGGACTCATTTATTTTGACTTTGCGCTTCTTCGAAGGACCTCCATCTTTTCTGTTCAGTTTAGAAGAATTCATCTTCCTCTTTATCTGAATTTTTTCTTTTTCTTGTTCACTAAGCGATGAAACCACATCTCTTTTACACACCCTCCGACAGTCTTAAACCATAATCAGGTTCAGATACATTTGATGAACTACTTGAGCTTGAACTACTCCCCTGATCCATTGATTTTCTTGATTTCCCTGCCATTCCCAGATGGCACAGAAGAAAAATGCACAACCTTTGCACAAATACTACAGTGGAAGATGTTGAAAGCAGACTTTTAAGACAAGATTAAATAGCATCAAATACAAATAAAAAGGTTTCCAATATAATCAAGATTTTGCTGATCTTCTAAATAATAATTTTGTTGTTTATGAAAGAATCAGATTATGGTAAACATAGGAAAAGAGTTATAAAACATATTGCATTTTAGTACACATTGAATTGAATGCCATTATAATGGCAATTAGTATGTAGACACGCACATCATTTGCGCGTATGACGCACGATGACTGCAATCTTTCCTGCGTTGTTACTTTTACTGAAAAATTGAAAATGTATCGCGTATAGAATTCAATAAATGAATGAAAATTCCTGAGTTGTTTTTTGCTTGATGGTCATTGCTAGTAATTTTGATGATCATTCATAAATTCAGTATCTTGTGTTTCATATCTTAAAGTTCCTCAGACTTTACAGTTACTTTCTTAGCTGCATTTTTCAAACTTCCTGAGCTTCACCATCTATCTATTGCTTGATTTTCCATTCCTTGTATCTATGCTTGTCGTCCTTCAACTCGTTCAGAACAGCATTCGGGCTCCCGCTACAGTCTATTTGATGGATTGAAAGACCGTTAGCATTATATTCCTATTTCAGAATAGAAACCAAATGAACAAGAATGAGTAGTGAGAAACTGAGAATTTGTATAGTACACACACACACACACACACACACACACACACACACATATATATATCTAATTTCTATCTTGAAAAAGGAGTATGCCCAAACGAACCATCTTATGATCTTAAACTAATACGTCTAGTACTAACACTAGTCTACATAACATTAATGATAAGTTGAATATGATAATTGTCACATAAATTGATGGTGCTACAAAATTTTTTATACTGATCATGTATGGTTTAAAGTCTTTGTATTCATTATAACAGAAGCATGTGATTGAAAGTATGGGCAGCTAAATGAATGGCACATACTTTGAAAGAAAACCAAATGGTTATGAGACTATGAAACGAAGGGAGAACCGTTGAGTCACTAGAGATGTCAAAGAGGCAAGGCATTATGGTGTGCGAGTTCAAAACATTAAAAAGGAAAAAGAAAAGAAAAGGTCCATCTCGAGTCAAATGGCACGAATGACAACACACACACATCAGAATTCATCCCATAACGATATATCACTTACTTGAAAAAATGAAATAATAATAATAATAATATTCTTATGTCCAGTTAATTTTTTATTAATTGACACAACTTAACTTTAACCTTTTATCTTGTTATACAATTTCGCTTGGGTTTCGTTATTGAAATGAAAGTCAGAGTCGGAATCCGAAGCATCACCAGGCTCCTGAACATCCAGCATACCTTGTTCATTTCCGTTTGATAGACGACATTCATCTAGAGCTTCATTCTCGGCCATTTTTTCTAGTTTTGAGCTTTTAGCTTGCGTTAAATATCCAAGTGAAAAATCCGCCTATAAACCGCGAGGGCTACTGAACCCTCTTTTATATGTAAATTGATGGACCACCGACGTTAAGAAAATTTGAGAGTGGAGTGGCTACCGACGAGAACAACTCCGGCATGGTGACAGCGTTCGGCGAGAGAAGCGGTGGTACGGGGAGAGAGCCTGCCAGAGCTCGCCTGAGAGGGGGAGTCCCGGCGGTATCTGAAATTGGAGTGTTGGTGCGGGTTGGTTGGGGACTTGGGGTGGTGGGGTGGGGGGAGGTTGGGGGTTCGTGTAAAGAAGACTGAAAAAAAGCGCTTTTTAATATTCTTGTGGGGCCCGAAGGAAATAAAAAAGAAAGAAGGGAACAGAGTGCTGATTTTGCTTTTTGGTGGGTCTCTTTTCCTATCCTATTAGGCAGACACATAGGATCAGGCTCCTTAATAGGATCAGGAGCCTGATCCATTTTTGTAGAAAAACCGTGCCTAAAGAACCCTAATAATGTTAAAGGAGCCTGATCCATTTTTGTAGAAAAACCGTGCCTAAAGAACCCTAATAATGTTTTGAAATAGAAGTAGGTTGCTAACAGGGGCTGCTGGATCCATTTTTTCAGTTTTGTATCTCTCACATGATATCTCCCCTGTTTTCTGATTGACCTTTTGAGATTCATGTTTCTGAGCAGCAAGATTGAAAGTGTCTTCCTAGCAAAAACTAGTCCATAAAGTAGCACGGCTGAACAAGTGCGCACCCATTTTGAGCGTGAAATACCTCTGGAGGAGTAACAATGGTAGTGTTTGCGTCCGCTGCCAGGTCACTCAGTCAGCACTGCCGGAATGCCCCAAAGCTTTCCGAGTCAACTCAGCTGCTCTTCGGGCACGTCATTATTCCCCATTCACATGCATTCCGGTTCCAGAGCATTCGAAACCTTCTCTTGGAATCCGCTTCTGAGTCTGTTAAACTGCAGAAATTCACCGATTCTGATTCCGGTATAGGTTTCACCTTCTACTTTTAGTATTTAATATAGAGTCTTGCAATCCCCTGCTGAGTCGGTATATGACGCTTTCTGCGTTTGGTTTGATTTTGAATTTTTGACCAATCCTTCGCCCCTGTGTGTTTTTGTTTTGATTTTGAATTTCTGATTAATATTTTAATCGAATGGATTGAGTCGATATAGGCTGATTATGTTCTCACTGCCACTTTGTTGGGTGCAAAACTTTTTAGTTAAGCTGTAGGTCCTCTGTTTTTTTAAAACCATATAATGATAATGTTCTTCTGAAAGTTTTCTTTCAAGTTTCTTGAAAATATATAAACTGAAAGGAAAAAGGAGAGTATGCTGCAGTAGCTTGCTCCTACTGCTGTTAGTACTGCCGCCAATGCCATGACCAGCATCACCACTGTTATTGGTGCTACATCATATGGATGAGGGTGGACGGGAAAGGGAAGACATTCTGAATTATGCTTCTCATACATCCTGAATTATGCTTCTATGAGAATCAACATTTAAATGCTTGTAGCCTGAAGGAGACATTAATTTCCAGGAATTTTTGAGGTTAGTCTGGATAGACCAACAAAGAAAAATGCCATTGGGAAGGATATGCTCGGGGGATTGCGATATACCTTTGAGACTGTAGATAAAGACCCTTCAGCCAAGGTTTTGATGATATGCAGTTCAGTTCCCAAAGTTTTCTGTGCTGGTGCTGATCTGAAGGTAGAAAATATTTGCTTTTTGAAATAATTCAATTGCATAATGAGTAGACATCATGAGATATACTATTGTATATGAATTTTTTGGGGGAAAAAAGAAAAGTCTGTAGAAGGCAGAAAGAAAGAATAAGCAGAACTATAATTCATTGTCAAATTGTATTGCTATATGATACTTAACAATTTTTCTATAGAGCTAACACGGGCTCTATTGCGGAGTCGGCGACGTGTGCTCTTCCGATCTCCTCAAATCAATTGTTGCCATGTAAGCACGCGGGCTCTGTAAACAGAACTTGCGTGGGCTCCATAGAGAATTGAGTGATACTTAGGTAATATAACTGTACTAGAAAGCATTGTTACACTAGACATATTCTGGCATTCTATTAAATTTTACTTTTCCTCAAAGAAACCTTATTCTTTTCCTTGAGCTTTGAGAACTGATAGCGAGTGACGTGCATCAAGGTCAGGATGTGAGCATAACTGGAGTGAGTCATCCAGCTTTTAGATAAATAAATAAGTTATATGAGAGTTTGAGGCCGCCACATTAGGTGAAATGAAAGATCTCTTTTGCAACTGTAGGAGGTACATTTTTTAGCCCAGAGTATTTCCCTTAAGTTAATGAGGTCCTTTTATCTGGTAATTGAATCTTATTAGTTGTTCCTTCTGTATTAGTATTAGTAATGCATGTGTTGAATTATATATTTTCCTGACCTTTTTGGCTTTTCCTAACACAGCATCCATCTTGGTATGATAAAAATCACTTAGTGTACACAGGATTCATGTAGAGTGAAGCTCATCTAAGTGAACTACTCAAATCTAATATTGTCCATTTATGGTGTTGGATTTTTTAGGAAAGGAATACAATGAGTCCATGTGAAGTACGTGATTTCGTAAATACTCTGCGTTCCACATTCTCCTATTTGGAGGTCTGTTCTCATCTTCGTGATCTTGAGTTGATAATCCGATCTTTGTTCTTTTTATTAATTTTTTAATTACAGTATAGTTCATGATGTTCAGCTACTTCGTATCCCTACAATAGCTGTCATTGAAGGTGCAGCATTGGGAGGTGGGCTAGAAATGGCATTGTCTTGTGATCTTCGCATATGTGGTCAGTCAATATTTCCCTACTCAGAGTGTAAAGTGATTGTCGTGTTATGAATATTTTGAACTTTTGAGTGTTCCATGATAAATGGCCCAGGGGAAGATGCAATTTTGGGATTGCCAGAGACAGGGCTTGCTATAATACCTGGGTATCTCTTATAGACTTACTGTGACATAGACTCCATAAAGCGTATCATTTAATTGTAACGTGAATTATATATATTATCTAATAACTGCATAGTTTGATACACATTACTTCTGGAATTCCAGCTCACAGTATAATGAAAATATTTTAGCTTATTGTTCTTTATACTTCAGTAAGATCCTAAGATCCCTAGTAAACATGCCATAAAAATCCTATTTTCCACTCCATGATGTATGATCCATGTCTTCTCTTGTTTTGTTTCTTATTTTACATTATCCACTGGGGCATAAGTTACAACCAGTCGAGAACAGCCACATGCTCACTATCTGGCATTCATGGATATGCTTGGAACCTAAAATTTCCATCATTTAGTACTCTTGACTATAAAAAGAATCCTTTACGGTTGTCTCATTAATAAATAATGTTTGCCTTTTCTCAGGGCAGGGGGGACACAGCGGCTTCCTAGATTGGTTGGAAAATCAACTGCAAAAGAGCTGATATTTACTGGTCGGAAGGTTGGCGGCAGGGATGCTTTCTCCATTGGTATTTCTTACTAGAATAATACCATTTTAGAGCTTGTCTGAAGCTCTTTATTTTTGCAATTTATAAAGGGAATTTATAATGAGTGGAAATGAGGAGTGGAGACTTAGTTGAAATTTGGAATGTGTGGTGATTGTTAAGTAGTTGTCAAATCAAAAGTCAAATCATGGTAGGTGAATTTATAAAGGGAAAAATATAAAGAGGTTCAAACTACCCCTTAACTTTATATTATTTTCAATGAAATGTTAAAGATGATAAGTCTGTTCTCCACCCACAATCCCCACTTCTCATTCATGCAAAAAGAAAATGCACTTAATTGCACTGCAGGACTTGTGAATTACTGTGTCCCTGCTGGTGAAGCTCAAACAAAAGCTCTTGAGGTAGCTCGGAGTATAAATCTGAAGGTCAGTAATCTAACTTTTATTGGAATTCTCCTGGTATAGAATAAATCATTCATCTGTGAACCGTTGTTAAGTTGACTCATGAATTAATTGAAGCTGGACAAAGGATAGTGTGAATCACCGAGAAGCCTAGAAGTCAACACAAAAGATATTCAGCTATACTGCCCTACTAAGTTTCAATTCATTTTGAACAGCATATATTAAAGTAGATAAATCTCTAGCACGTGATTGGGAAATTGTAAATCTTTGTTCTCTCTCTGTTTCTCTCTTATGTGGATCTACAGTCTTGATCTGAGTTTTTTTTTTTCCCTTTCTTTTCTTTTCTTTTCTTTTCTGTTTTTTCTTTTTCTTTTTTCAATTTTTATAAAATGAAAGTAAGACATGTATCAGCACCAGACAGTTATATCCTTGCGTGGGAGACATAGCTTCCATGTGTAGAATTCTTAAGGATATTCAATTCAGATTTTGTGTCCTTGCAGAGAATACTGGTTCAGAGCATTCAAGAGTCCTAATAATGGATTTAATGCCTGTTGGCATCCGTAATATATGATGAGCAATCTTTATTATTATTATTACTGGTTACCTGATAATCTCTATGCCACATGGGACGACTATGTTATAGATATGGTGATGGTAACTGAACAAGATGGACCTAACAAAGACTGATCACAACTTTCCCTTTGCTTTGACATTAAGGATGTCTCCATTTGCAGATCCTTCGTAGGTAACATATTAGGGGGTAAATCAGCAGACATTTTAGTTTATTTGCAGAATTATGAAGATGAAAGTAAGTATCTGTTTGGTGTAGCTTGTTCGAGAATGTGTGGTGGGAAAGGATAGAGAAATTTCTCATAGAAAATATGTGGTTAGAAGTTAAATTAGGCTTGCTTTAGCACTTTAGTCAAATTTAAGCTGAAGTGAACCAGCAGTCCCGCAGTCATTTCATTGCAGCCTGAGGAGCACGTGTAATAATGTCATTAAGCATAGAATTCAGTTCAGGAGAACTAATAGTGGCCGAGCAGATAAAAGGAAATAGGGATATTGTTAACAATCCTAATCAGGATCTCCTTGTAACCAATGCAATCTTATTGCACAGAAGGATCCTGATATTTAGTGAGTTACACCATTGAGAGTGGGTGGCAACTTATTCACTGAGAGATTATCTGGTTGTAGTCAGTATACACATTGTCTTTCGATGTTTGAGTGTTAACAGCAGTGGAGTACCCTTCTTTACAAGTATTGACAACAGAATTTTCAAGTGCTAGACACATTAGCAAAAATTGTTTTGAGTTTCAACCAAGTTTCATGGGAGGAAATATTGGCCGTGAGCAATGAAGCAGCTGTGCAACAATGCAATTGCTCAACTTTGGAATGAAAGTTCAGTGCGGGATTCATTTCTGGCTTTCATTCAGTCCCTTCTGATGGATGTGGAGGAGATACGTCTAAATATCCCTTAGAGTTGTACCCAGAGAAGAAATCTGAGAGCTGAGGGTTTCCATAGTTTAAGTTCTGCCCTTGAAAAGTTTGAATGAGATTTGAGATAGTTCTTGGTGAAATGTTACATGGAGATGGTTCTTAGTGAAATGAGACATGAAACTTGTTTTCTGCTTGTATTCCTGGGGTTACCATAACTGTTGAGGAGTGGCTGATCAGAGGAAAAATATATTGGCATGAACATTCAAGTGAATAGCAAACTAGCTACAATACCATATATATCAATCATTTATATGTTGATGTGTGAATTCTAATATGCGCACATCATGTTGCGACTCTTCCCCATAATTATTCAGTAAACTGGAGACATCTATATACACCAATATTACGTGCTCATCTTTGTAGTAAATTGAAAACATTGCTCTACTGTTAATTTTGGTTTTGATTCATTGAAGTTAGTTATTATTTAAAGTCAATATCTTGCTTGTAGACCCACAAATTTCTCATTGCAGGGACCACTAGCAATAAAAATGGCAAAACGAGCCATCGATGGTGGATGTGAGGCAAATATGTTATCAGCTTTGGCTATGGAGGAAGATTGCTATGAACAGCTCTTGTACACGAAAGATCGCTTGGAAGGCCTTGCCGCATTCGCCGAGAGACGACAGCCAAAGTACATTGGCGAGTAAAAGCTGTCCTCTAAAATTGTTTATGTTACTGAATATAAGGGGTGTACCCACCATAGTACAGTAGAGATTACTTCTTTTAAGGATTGGTAATCTATCTTTTTAGCTATTCATGAATAATAAAGGATGAAAAGAACACATAGATAAATACTCGACAAATGCAGAATGATCAAGACAAAAGATAAATTAACATGAAACACCCGAAAGTACAAGAAAATCTCTGCGCACGAGCATATTAAATGTTACCACAAACATGAACCATCGTTTTATCCGACTAAAATACTCGAAATTAAGCTACGGAGACAAGAAAACAAGCATCGACGATTCAGAACTTCAATTCTCTCCCTCCCTCCCTCCTCAAGTGTCCTGGCTCTTCTTGATGGTGTGCTCCACCCTGTCCTTCACATCATAAGCAGTGTTAGAAAGCTTTTCTCGGGCCCAGTCGAGCTCATCAGCCCCGATTGGGTGTTTCCCAGTGGTGTATCTGTACATCCAGTAGAACACAAAAGTGGCGGTGGCGCCGAACCCGCAGGAGGCCAAGAAGCCTGCGCATATGAGAAACAGGGTTATGGCGGCGGGGACAAGAATCGGGCTGAAGATTACCAGCAAAGGGGTGGCCAACACGAGGCCGATGACAGTAGCCGCCAGAGTGAGGCCGGAGAGGACCATGAGGGAGCCGCCGACGGTGACGGCAGTGGTTGTCTTCGCCACCTGATGAGAGAGATGCTGGTGGTGGTGAGGCTGCTGGCGGCCGTAATTCGTTTGGATGGCCATTGATGGAAATGGATCAAGTGAAAATGGATTTCTTTTCTTTGTGTGTGAGAAATAGAGGGGATGAGAAAGGGGAAGGGATATATAGAGCAATGGTGAAATGCATGGGAAAGAGGATAAAGGTGTAACGTGTTGGATGTTAGTACAGATGGGTTGCTGCATGACACCGAGGGGTTTTGTTGCCTGACACGTATCATTTCTTTCTCTTTGGATCCCAAATCCCTATTCAATTCAAACTTTTTCATATTTATTTGTTTATGGTGATCTTTGGGCTTGCCTAAACCCAACACGAACATGATTCACACCAGCCCACGCTTAAAAATGGAGTTTGAAAATAATGTTAACCAGCATAGTGTCTCAAGAGAAATGATATATGTGCATATAAGATGAATAAAATTTACACACACATCTATTTTATTTACTTAAATATTTTTGTCCCATTTTTTTTTTTTAAATCACAATTTGTTGAGTCGTGAATATAAATTTTGTACACATCGTATGTGCAAGTAGCGCTTCATCTTGTCAAGAGCTAAGCTATATGAAAATAAAATTGTCTTGTCAACAGTTAAGCTATATGAAAAAAACTTGACACAACAAAACATTTGATAAAGTTTTTCTTATATGTTACCTTATTGCTAAATCAAAGATAATCACATAAGACAAGTATTTTTGTGTCAAAGTTTGTTTATTCAAATAGAATTATTATTTGGGGTTTAAACTTGCAACTCAGCTAGCGGCTTATTGAGACAACATCAAAATGGAAGACAGGCATGGTAGTTGGGGTTGTTTCAATGGCTGATGCTATATCTAATTTTTTAAATGTGTCTTTACTGCTTAGGACCATTTCCTAGTGGAGATTGTAGGTTGTACCCGGCAGTAATAAGTAGATATATGTGGTAGTGAAGGTGATGGCTCAATATAAATTGGGGGAGTAAGGATTTTTGATAAAAATATCTCAAACCATATGTCTGTCACAAATTAATATGATTGGAGATTATTAGATAACTTATATGTAAGTTGTCTCGTTGTGAGACAACCGACACGTGAATTGTCAAATGATCTCTCATCATGTCATGTGTGTGTCTGATGGAATAATGTCTTCATTCGCCCCTCATGATCCTGTTTATTTTAGAGTTGCTTGCTATCTAATTTATACACACATTATATATAATATATATGTATGTATATATTATTTTAATTATTATTATTATTATTATTATTATTATTATTATTATTATTATTATAATATATTCTTTCGGACTTGAGTCTGACGCTCACGAGCTTATTCCTTTTAATTTTCATTTAAAACCCGAAATTATCATATCATTTATATAAGTGATGTTTTGTGATATATATCTGTTTAGCTTGACGCACATATTTCCTTGGTTACAACTCAACAGAATTAGAGATATCAACCAGACAACCAGCATCAATTATGCCAAAAATCAATGGGAACATTATGCTGAAACTGCGTATCCTTCACTTGGGGCCTAACATTAATTATTGACTTCTATTATTGATAAGTTATCTTCAAATTCGATATATTTTTTTAAATATTACAAATAGTTATAGGTGAAGGGGAATCAAATCATAATTTTAAAGTGTGAGAATCCGACATAAATATCAATAGATGACATGGGTCTTAGCATTATCTCAAATGTTGAACCTTATTTTTAAAAATAGAAAAGAGGGGATGTTTTAACCTTCGCCTATCGTGTAAAAATAAATAGATAAATAGATAATATTTAAAAAAGATAAAAATGTCTTAGATATCAATTGCATATGTCACATGTCTGGTACCAAATATGGTCAATATATCATCTGTTCAAATTCAAACTTAAAATTATTCAATTCAATACTTAACTTTTTTACTCATAGATTAAAAATTTTATTTTAAAGCTATACTTGGGCACAGTCTATTTCGGCAAAAAAGTATTTTTTAGCTATATAAGTATTTACAAAAAAAATAAATAAATAAACAAATAATATACAAATTAGTATTAATATATATTTTAGGCACACCCAATACCGACGGCTGGCTCCGCCCTTACTTATAAGGGGAGAATTCCACTTGTATGGTGAGAGTCACCTTTTGTGAGAGGTGTGAAGGTGTTTTTTGATATACTAAATAAAAGACTCATTGCTAGACTTTTATGAGGAGAGTTTTTTTTTAAGCACTTATGTTGTGCGTTGGAATACTTGAAAATGTAAAACAAGAAACAAAGAGAGAATAAGAGAAGTACCCTTATGGCACCCCAGTGACTCTATGTACATGGGCAGATTTAGCCACGGGTTAGCACGGGGTTTGGCTCGTGTTGGCCTAAAAAGTTTTTTCAAGTTTATATAGCAAATTTCTAAACGTTTATATTAGCCCCGCTAAATTTGTAAATTTTTTATGTTATAGTTTGTATAAATTAAATTCCTTGATCCGTGGATGTATGTCATGTGGCTTACGTATTCATGTGGCGTGTATATGTGTAATCACCGGGAATATTAGATGCAATAAGCGGTACCCATATGAGCATTATAAAATTTATGAGGAAGGAATTGATTGGTATATTTGAGAATGCCATAAAAATGATTGTTTTTCAATTTGTATGACCCACACTATCCTTATTACACATCACATAATCTTTAGGTAGAGCAATTGATAATTTTCAGGCTGTCGTCCTCCATTATTTTTGTCCCCATTTTTATATATAATAATATAGTATTAGTATGTCATTAAATGAATCATCCAGGTTAAAACTCAATGTTAAACTATACATGTAAAACACCCATAAAACGTGTTTTTATTACTTCATTTTTATTGAAAAAATAATTTAGTCACATTTCAATTTAGTTTGAAAATTCACCTCCTCGAGTTGACATATAACGTCTTTAATTGGTAGCAAACTTTAATATCAGCTTCCAAGCTTTACGTGTTCAAGGTGGTAAAATTTAAAATTAAATTATTCGAGAAGGTAATACGTGGATGAACAAAATCAAAAATAATACTTCAAAAGATCATGTTACACTCTTATAATAATTGACATAACATTTGGTAGAAATGCATACTACATGATCTGATTTCGTTACAAATTACAATTTACATCGCCCTTTTTTTTAAGGAGAATTTACATTACTTTTAAGTTAGCAGTTAGCAGATATTATATTTGTCACTTAATTCCATTTCATTTAGTGTGTTTTAGGTTGAACTGGCTTCATATCCTATTTTGAATATAAACATTCGATTATCAATTACTAGTCTATAAACTCTTGGGTTACATGATATCATTTCCTTAGTTGATTTTTTCTTGAAAAAGACTTTGGAAATACCATTTTTGCTCTGCAACTTGTGGTGGATTTTAACTTTTACCTGACAAGAGAGAGGGTAGTAAAACCCGCCACATGTGGGTGATCATTCAAGTTCAAAAGACTTCAAAAACACGTAAACCAACAAAATAACTACGCCTGACATTTTATAAATCATGTTAACTCATAAGTTAGTTGCCAAATACGTAAATGATCCGATGATCATCTCTATCTATCTTCATAACGAAATTAGATAATCTATATAGACCAATAAGATAGCCCAAATTAAAGAGAGTTTACATCTCTTACTCACTTATCCATATAGACTGTCTAACTGTGTAATCGGTTTCCCGAATCATTATTATTATTATTATTGTGCCAAACACTGATATAGCAACAGCACATCCTTTAGGTACGTACCCACCGTGAGATTAATTTTAACAATTTTTTAAGCATTTGAATTCGATAGTGCCGTTCGTTAGATAATAATGAACAAATATTTGACATTTCACGTGCTAAACATGCAGTCCACTCAATATCCACTCCTGCTCCTCCACGCGCTAATCTAACGTGAATCTCACTCTCTCTCCTTTTTCTTTCCCTTTTTTAATGTTATTCCTTTTTTTTTTTTGCTTGGGGGTGGTATGATTCATGATTGCCTAAATTTGTTGATACACGTCGGTTGACATGTTTAGGCCATCTTCAATTCAAGGGGCATAATTTCTATCTCTTTACGAGTGTAACAAGTGAGATATACGGTCTATGTTATTATCATTATTGTAAGATTAATGTGATGTGTTGAAAAATAAAATCTTACTATATGACAATTTTACAAACTTTTTATATCCCTCTTTACTCAAATAACAAGGTAATTGGCAAAAGAGGTTCCTTACTTCTAAACATTATTGTGAAAATGGTCCTACTTTTGTTTTTTTTGGAGCAATTTCATCATTACCTTCATATTTCTTTTGTAGAATTCATCATTGATTTTATTTGTATTTAACTTTTTTTCATTTTCATAAGGTTATTTCCTCCCATTCACAATTAAAAATTTAAAAATGATTGCAAATAAAGTTCCAAATTAATTAGAAAAAAGTAGATATTTTTTTTAGTAGTGCAATTTATTTTATTTAGTTTTCGACCATATTAATTATTACGGAATTGTATCTGAAATTTTTTTAATTTTTAAATTGTGATTGGATAAAATTTCCCTTTTAAAAGTGAACTTCACAAAAGAAATATAAATGTGAGGATGAAATCACAAAAAAATTAAAGGTATTTGCACAATAATGACCTCCGCTTTGCATTTTTGTGACCATGTGGTCCTCGACGTCAACTGCAGTCTGCTTGATTTTTCTTCTACTCTTTTGTTAATACTTTTTTCTTTCTTTTATGTGCTTTGTTTTTAGTGTGGTCGAATTTGTTTATCGTTTTCGGTTCTCAGCATTTGGAATTTGATATTATGTATGATCTCTTTTAAGTCTTAAATGAGTAATGTACACACGTGTGGTTTTATTTTTTATTTCCCTCTTTCGGAGGTGTCAGCTTATATAATTAAAATATTTTACAAGTTAAATTAAGTGGAAAAAACAACAAAATGACAAAAATTAGATTTATTGTAAAATTCGGTGCCTTGGATTAGAGATGGGTTTAACAAATTTGAGTAAGATTTGCACCATTTTGGTCCAAATAGCGTAAAAAATGGTGCCCTGAGTTGGAGATGCCCTAATAACATGTGACTATTTTGGGTAGCTTTTCCATTTTTTTTAAATAAAAAATTGGTTCAGTTTACATACTATAGAAGTAGAGGGCTAGTTAAAAAAAAAAAAAAAAAGAAAAGAAACATTTTTGATACCTTCTACTAGAGGGCTGCAAATTTTTGAGCAATACAATTTAATTTTGGGCAATTATGTTGCCACTATAATACTTAATTCTTACACCACAATTATAAATCCACCACATTTGATTTATAATTTTAATCATAACACCACGATATTTTACATTTATGGCCTACTATTCTTAAAATAAATTAATTAAGAAAAATGCAATTCTCCACCACAATTCAAGATTCAACCTCTCTGCAACCATCCAAATTAAATCGATTCAAGTTCTTGTGTGCCAACAAATTCCATCTTCTCGCATCGGTTCAAGTTCTTGTGCACCAAGCCAATTCCATCTAAGAAATTAAACTTCAAATTATGTTCTAAACGAAGATTGTATTGCCAAAAATTAATTTTCATCCACTCTAATTTACCACAACATTAAAGTGTTATAAACACCAAGTTGGAGGTTGTGCTGAATTTTCAAAGAAGAAACAAAATTAAAGAAATGAAGAAAGATAAATAAAGGGGTGAATGATTCTATCCATGGCCGTTTCATGAAAAAGAAAAATTTGCAGGAATTAAATTGGGCCAAAAATGGAAAAGCAAGGAATCTATGGCGACCGAATTGCTGAGAAGCTCAAAAATTGTGGAAGATGATAGGATTAAGAAAACTCTTTAATGTGGTGGGAGGAGAAAAAAAAGATTATGTTAAACAAGGATTAAAGAAGGTTATAAATGTAATTTAACTTAAAGGATATTTAAGGAAATTGAAATAATGTGATGTACAAAAATAAATAGTGTAGTGTTAATATAATTACCCTTTAATTTTAGCGTTCCTGGTGTTTTATTGTTATTTTTATGCCCCCAACGTGCATGTATATTACTAAAGCATTAAACTTGTCATCATCAATATCTACCATGCCATTGTGCTAAACAACTAAGAAAAGAAGCAGATACAAGTCATGTTGTGACAAGACAAGTGGCATATTGAGAATAAACTGTAAAGACAACCTTGTTATTGTACATAATTTTTATGTCATACAATTTTATGATTTTTCCATATAATTTTAAACATTAGAACATTGTCAAAAAATGTTGTTAATGTGTATACATATATATATATATATATTGTTAAACGACTTTGCCTCCTGTAGCATTTGTGCAAGATACATTTGTTTCGAAAATTTATAGAGGTTATCATGAGAAAAGATAATATAAAACTTGTATTTTTTCCTCCTTAACAAGAAATTGTTTTAATGGATTTTTGCTTCCAATATGTTTTATGAGACGATGTTCGTTGCGTACATTGTACTCACAATAACACATCTTTTTAATCCCAAGACACAATTTTCTCTTACTGAACTTTCTCTAAACTTATTATAAAAATACCTTTCTTTGTAACATATCTTTAAGGAAGGGGTGTAAATTTTAAAATGTCCATAACTCCCATCCAAGAGCTACAAGTCCATGAAATTTACGCTTTGTCCATTCTCTTTCTCCTTTATTATTATTGTATACTTATTGTCTTATTATTATTATAAATATAGCTGATATAAGACCGTGTTAAAATTACAAGATAAGTGTAAATAAAAAAAAAAAGGAAAAGAAAAGTGAGAAAGATCAAATGTTATTAACAGAAACGTTTGTTTTGGACTGAATTACAAGAGTTAGTAACCAGTTAAATTCCTTTTCAGCGAATATAAGAATATTACTCCATTTATTTATTGTTGTTATAAAACCTTGAAGTTAATATGCTCTAATATTTATTTACCTTTATTTTGGAGTTCTTGTTTTCGTATCAATTTTAATTTGTATTTATTAGTTACATTCTCTTAATCACATGTTAATTTCATATTTTAATTCACAATCAAATCCTACAATTTATTCGCAACTAGTGCTAGTGCATGTTTAAGAAATGAATAATTCTATATAACACCAATAGTGCTTGACACTAGTTTAGATGACATCTAATGTGCTATTAAATAATAAGTGAAATTAAATATATAAATAAATGACCAATTTAATAAAACTTATTATTTAATAGTATTACTTTGATATAATACCAACTGTTAAACACTAATAGTGTTAAATAACATTACTCTTGACAAATTTATTATGAAAAATAAAGACGAAAAGGGGAGGAATTTCTCAATATATTTTACCCATTTTTGACCCACTGTCTTTTGCCTGTGCTTCACGCGCCAAGAAAATTGCCGCTGAAAGCCAATTTACATCTCATCATAGCGGCTTGAGTGTTTGTGATTTCTTCCCTCGTTCCTCTGCAGTTCACGCGGATCATTTATGCTTCATTACTTGGATTTTTTAACTTGATTTTTATTCTTTATTTTGTCATTTTCATGCAGGGCTATTTCGCACCACACGCTTATAAATTGTTAAGCTCTCATGAGTTTTTTAAGCATGGAACGATAAGCCCTTTTGTTGATATTAATTATTGTTTCAGTTCAAGACACGATTTTTAGTTTGTACCGGAGGGTGAAGAATCCCAAGAAGTTTTCTTGTTTTCAAGCAAATCGAGGGATTCCCAGAATATTTTCAAAGGAGCATAAGATGATCAAATGCCTATTTTAATCTGGGATTTCTTATATGACTGACTAGTTTATAATATTATCTTTTATTGGGGTTTGCGGAACTTGGATTAAGATTTAAGGGGTAGTTGAGATTTGAGATTTTTGTACTATTTAATGGAGCTGAAATTGTATACTTCAAAGTCATTATCTGTTGGAACAGAGATGAAGCTTTCAAGTTCTTTTCTCCACTCCAGGCACTGTGTCAAACTCATTCCCCACTTGTGTCCCTGCAGAGGTATTTCTTTTAAAATTTCCTCTTTTGTTAAGAATCTTTTCCTTAATGATGGTTTAGAGGGGCAAAAAAAAAATAAAAAAAGAAAAGAAAAGAAAAAGGTACTCATGTTTTCCAGTTAATTTCGGTGCCTTTCTTTGTGTTTATTCTCTTGAATCACTGCTTCTGCTATTTTGGGTTAGAGATGAAAGGACTTCTGTTTATGTATCTCCTTGTTTACTGAATCAGTTTCAAGCATTTCTCCCAAGGCTTCTTATTCAAGAACTTCACAGAACGCTATCAGCTCAGTTAGTCATGAAAATTTTCTAGACTCGTATTCCTACCAGATTGAGGGAACAAATGGTTCCGGTTCGAAGCTGTACTTTAAAGATAAGAGAGTTCTTGATGCAATTGATGATGCATATGATGGAGTCGTCGTAATTCCAGAAAGACTTCCAACTAATCCAAATGTATTTGCATCTATGCTCCGTTCCTCAATCAGCCATTGGAAGATAGAGGTATTTTCTTGTATTTGGTTCACTTTTAGCTCGTTTATAGCTAAGCAATTTCTGTCAATCTAAACCAACCTCAATGCAGGGGAAGAAGGGCGTTTGGCTTAAGCTGCCTGTGGAAAAATGCGCACTCGTTCCAATAGCTGTACATGTAAATGACCGGCCCTATCCTCATCTTTACTTTCTTGTGTGTTTTGTGCGCGATAACAATATGATTCGTTATCTGTAATTGAATGTGACATAAAATGTAATTTCGTATTACAGGAAGGATTTCAGTACCACCATGCAGAAAGATCATATGTCATGCTGACTTATTGGATACCAGACGGACCTTGCCTGCTTCCTTCTAATGCTTCGCATCAAGTTGGAGTTGGCGGTTTCGTGATCAATGAAAAAAATGAGGTAAATCCAACACAGAAGGTTCTCTGGTTTTCTTTCTTTTACCTATTTTGGTGAGGAGTTTTGATTAGAATCTCTTGTTTCCTAACTGGCTGATTTATCTTTTTAGCCCACATGATCAGTTGCATTTTGCCTCCTGTCAAGCCTCAGAATCTTCTTATATATAAAATTCAATTGAAAATACTTTCACTAAATAGCATGTTCTGTTTTGATGTTTATTTCATTTTACTCATTTATGCAGTCATTCTAAATGCCATACTCCATTACAAAGTTTATCATAAATTTTAGTATGTTTTTCGAATTTGAAAATCGCATTCTATAAGTTTGATTAATGTATTTGTAACCATTCAGGTGCTTGTAGTACAAGAAAAACATGGTTCTCCGGCACTTCTTGGCTCCTGGAAGATACCAACTGGCTTCATTCTTGAGGTAAGTCTTGTCACTTCAAGTGAGTTAGCGGAGAATATAGCAGTATCTAATGTTATTTCTTTGATCAGTCTGAGGAAATCTATACGGGAGCTGTAAGAGAGGTTGAAGAGGAAACTGGGGTTAGATACTAACACTTCTTACATCTTCTCCTACCACATAGCGGATACACGTTAGATTCTTACTTAATGATGGATTTTCCTTTTAATGTTCCAGATTGATACAGAGTTTGTGGAAGTCGTAGCCTTCAGGTAAAACCTTGACTTCTGATACAAATTACTACAATTTTGTCCAGAGTTTTGATTCCATTTATTAGTCATATCAAATCTGCAAAAACCTATTAATACAATGGATCTTCCTCTCTGCAGGCATGCTCAGAATGTTTCTTTTGATAAATCAGATTTGTTCTTCGTCTGCATGTTAACACCTCTATCAACTCATATCGTGGTTGATGATCATGAAATTCAAGCAGCCAAGGTAAGTAACAACTAGAATATGAACTCTTCTCTTCTTTATTCCTAATCATCAATTTCTTCATCTTAGTGTATCGGGCTGTGATCTGTTTGCAGTGGATGCCTTTGGACGAGTTTGTGGCACAACCGTTAATCCAGGGGGATAGCATGTTCAAGAAAATAGTTGACATTTGCATTGCACGACTTGGAAATCGTTATTGTGGGTTGTCTGTCCATCAGTTGGTTTCTAATTTCGACAGCAGACTCTCCTCATTGTACTTCAACACAGTTGAAGATACTGATTCCAATTGCCAAGCCCAGTGAAAGGTATCTCTTCAACTGCTAAAGCTGGTTCAAAGTTTACTGCACATACAAATATTCTTATGCATAATAGTAACACATATCTTGCTCATCCTTGATTAAACTAACGGGGTTAAGAGGCTGCTCGGCGCTGAAAACAATGGCTGTGTAACCCCAGTGTGCTCTTCCTTTTCTTATTTTACCAAATTTTTGGGTGTCTGAATATGTAACCAATCCATCTTACTACGAATCCATTGTAATATTGGAAACATCAACTAATGCTTTGTATATATCATGTAATATTTGAATGTTCATATCATATGTTGTATATATATTTTACCCATCCTTGCATTTGAATGATTTCTTATTTTAAAGCTTCTTTCATCCCTTCTATGTGGAAATGTGAGGAAACTGGAAAAGTATCAAAATTATCAATTACGCACATTGTGTGCGAAGCGAAACAGTGTTGTGTATTGCTACAATGTAATAAAACGCCTGCACAAGCCTTCACGTCTATATATTTTGAGCGAATTCTCATTTGTAAACACATTACGAAATACGTTTTTCTATTTTTTCTTCATTCATTGACGTCATCAGTTTTATTCTTATTGAGTTCTCTTTGTTTGAGCAAAGCGAACCTTCACTGATTGAATCAAACACCGCTATTGTATTTCGAGGGAGATTTTCATCGAATCCGTTGTAACATTGTTGATAGAGGAGAAACATCTCTTAAAAGATAGTAATATCTTGCCTTGGAGTGGGTTCCTACATTGATATTATAAGTATGCCCCACAAATTTCCAACGGAAAGTATTGTAGCTAGAAGAAAGTATTCTCCGTTTTGAAAATACTACTAAGATAATAGTGACAGTGAAGATGTAGATTAATGGTGGTAGTTCAAAGGAGACCTTGAGGTGGATGATATATAGAGAAATGATATATCTGAGACGTCTAACGCCATAAGTTGTATCTTGTTGCCAAACGTTATCAGATGCCCAAGTGCCAAATGTACACCGCACATACAATGGTGTGATATGTCTACAATTATATCATTTGCCTGATATATATTTTTTAATTTTCTATGTTTGATGTATGTTATAAATCTTCTTTTATTTCAATAATAAATAAATTAAGTCAATGGATATTGGACAATGATGGTAAAGCAGTGGTTTTTGTCTAAAACGAACCATAGTAACCACTCACAACATTTTAAAGGTTAGAGACTTCTCATGCCTAGAAGTCTAAAGCTAGGGACTTAAAATATAAAAAGTATAAATGTTAGGAATGCAGCTGCTAATTTGTTGTATTTGGACACGGTGTCATCGTCTATGGACAGCGTTGCCCACCATTTCTTTTCTCACCCCCACAAAAATCTCTCTATCTTCTCTGTTCTTTAGCTGGCGCCACCTCTCGACTAATCTCTACCATTTCCTGTTCATTATTCTGTAGTTTCTTTCTATCAGACCCATGTATTTCTGTGAATTTAACAGTATATTCACGACACTGATGACTAACCCACAGTCAATAAACCTCACTTGACCTTTTAGGGTTACTGGGCTATCTGTGTGACCCCACGCACTGTTTTCCCCTTTTGATTCAATCTCCTTTTCCATAATTTTCAGTCGAGATCTGGGTTTCATCTCTGAAATTCTGTTATTCAATATTTAGTGATTAAGCACTTCTTATTCAGCTGACAAATTCCACCCTCGCTTTTCAAATTGTCTCTGTTTTTCTGTACTAGATACTGGCTGGAAGCTTATGGAAAAGTTCATATGAAACCGTACCTACACAGATAAGTTTAGTTTGGTGTTTTTATTGTGGGGTGGGTGACAAAATACGATGCGTTTGTTTCCAATACCTTCGAGCTTTGGTGGTTCGCCGAGGGAGCAGAGCAACGAGGACAAAAACTTTGCCTTGTTATACCTAAATATATATGATCTCACTCCTTTAAACAACTATCTTTATTGGTTCGGGCTTGGAATCTTCCATTCGGGAATTGAAGGTAAAAACTGGACTTCCTTTTCACTTCAATTGTTAAATGCCGTTTACTTGTTCTCTTCTGTCGAAATTATAGCATTGCGCCCTTTTGTATATTTGTTTCCCGTGTCTTTAACAGATTAATATGGTTGGTCAGTCGTGACTGTGGTATAATTGTTATCAATAATGTTAAATTTTAGCAACACACCATGGTTAAAATGCGTTTTGCAGAAGTTCTACTTTGATGGATAAAGTTGAAAATTTTAGGAAAACTTTTTTGCATAATTTTAATATGGGGCACTGGCCAATAGCTGTTAAATTTCCACTAGAAGTTACATGTATTTCTAATTCTGCTTCATGGTTCGTACTGATTACTGCAGATGACAGATACAAATTGTGTTTTACATGTACTCTTTGTTACGATTGCAATTACAACTATCTGCAGGGAATATGGAATTGCGTCGTGGTATTACCTGCAGCTTAGTTTGAGTAGCACTGAAAGTTTAGGGTTACTGACATCAAGCTTTTTTCAACTGTGCTAAAGGCTAAAGGTGCATTGGCAGTGGCACTGTTCAGGCTATCCTACATCCATAGGAAGATTGAATGAGTTTAAATCCTTCCCTTATACAATTGGAGTATGTTGAGTTGAGATTTTGTGAAACTCACAACTATACACTTATTTATCTGAAAGGTTCAACCAATGGCCACGAAAATTATAGTTTATTATTAAACTGTTCAAACATGCTTAAGTCATATTCCCCCTATTTGGATCAGCTTAAGCAAATCACATTTGCCATACTGTTCTATACATCTATAAAATGATCTCAATGAACTTGAATCCCTTTTGATATCATCTTTATATCAATTTCTTGATCTTCTTCTTCTTCTTCTTCTTCCTTTCTTTTTATGTGTCAATTGGAACACGTACTTAGAGATCCTATGAAATCAGATAAAATGCAACCACGTCATTCCAGGTTCCCAAGATCCTAGGTTTTGATTCCCAAATCTCCTCCATGATCACATGATCACTTGTAATATGTATGTATATATATATATATATATATATTATTTTCTTGTTTACTTATTTGTTTCTAGTATCGTTACACATCCATTTTAATAGTTCATTTATGCTTTATTGTTTTGTATCTTAAGGGCCTAATATCTAGTACCAGAAATCAAACTTGTTAAAAGAGAACTTGCTTTTTAGATCGTTAAGTACCACGTAGAATTCTTAAGGTTGTTCTCTTTCAACTCATCCTATGCATCACATCCTCTTCAAATCCTCCTTAATGGTTGAACCTAAATACCTAGCAAAATTACTTCCCAGAAGTCCATAAAAGGTTGATCCTCCATTGTGATTTTCCATGTTTAAAAAGTTGGAATAGGATGCTGAGGTGTTTTTGTGGAAGCCTCATTGTCCAAAAAAATATTAAGAACTAAATGAAGCGCAAAATGAATTCATAATTAATCATTAAAAATTCTTCAGATTTCATAATAAAACGATTTAAAGTGAATATACATATATATATATATATATTATAAAGTGATCCCAACTTTACCAAACTTTTTAACGACTTAGTTAGCAGTGGAGTATTTCCTAAATTATTTGCTTATTTACTTTTGCGGGTGAGGGGTACACCTAAAGCACAGTACATTTGGAGGAGCACAATGCACCCTCCTCACGAGCCGCAAATGGTGAGGTGTATGCTTTAAAAGATGCCTAATTATCAATTCCCTGATGCATTTTTGGCTTCTCTCACTTAGAGGCAGCTTTAACCATGATGACATAGCTTCCCACATAAACTGGAATAGTTGTCAATACATAGTCCCTTCATTTTCCTGGTATTGGATTGTTATCTTATGTATGACCTTTAAATAGATGATATTGTTGCATATCTTATACCTATTCACGATTTTTTTGGTACAGTACATGGTATGGAGTATGGCTTTGGAGCCCACGAGTATCCTACCAGTGGAGTGTTTGAGGTTGAACCAAGAAGTTGCCCTGGTTTTACTTTTAGACGCTCAGTCCTTTTGGGTAGAACTAACATGTCTCGCTCAGAGTTGCGATCATTTATGGAGCAAATTTCCAGCAAATATCAGGGGGACACATACCATCTTATTGCCAAGAATTGCAATCATTTTACGGAAGAAGTATGTCTTCGTTTAACTGGAAAGCCTATCCCAGGGTGGGTGAATCGGCTGGCACGTGTAGGTGAGGATGAAAACGTTTCCTGCAAGGCAGCATTCCCTACTGTAAATAGTTGAAGAAAATGGTTTGAAGTCATATAATTCTGGCATGCAAAAAAAAAAAAATTGGTTTCTTGGGTAAACGTAAACATGGACTTTATCTGGCATGAACTTTTGTATTTGTCATATTGTTTTAAGGTTAAAGATATTATGGGAGAGATGTGATGTTTTGAAGCCTTAAACATGGACTTTCCCGGAAGTTCTGTTAAAAAACTTCTCACCCTTGTGGCACGCATGGATACAATGTGGATTTGATGGATGCATGGGTGGGAAGTTTTTTAACAAAACTTCCGGGAAGTTTTTGAAAATTTTCCTTTGATGCAAATCTTTAGAGCAGATCTTGTGTAAAAGTCCACCGTCACTAAAGGACTAGGAGACTAACAAATGTAATAATTATTATCTACATGGGAGCATTTCTTGTGATCTATGTTATTATGTGTTTTTTTCCTCTGCTCCATCTTATATTTCTCAAATTTTAAAATTCAGGCTCTTTCTGCAACTGTTTGCTGCCTGAGAATATTCATGCAACAACAGTCAGGCATTTGCCTGATCATCCCACGTATTCAGGCAAGTTTCCTTATCTTAATTTCTTTTTTATTTTGAATTATCCAAATTATCAGTTGCTATCAATAGAAGAATAAAAGGATTCAAAACCCTACCATATGTTTATTTGAGTTGTGTACCAGAAGACACACGGTAATAGCATATTAATATGTTGGTGAAATGGACAATCTATGGTTATAAGGTTCCTGATTAGACTGCCCGTCATGACTGTCAATATTATCAATGACCATAAAATTTTTCAATTGTTCTGCTTGAAGTGTACAAGTTGCACAAGTTCTATATCCTTCCATGTTCATGTCTTGTTAAAAATTTTTATGACTGTTAACTGATCCAGGAAGAGTAATTTACCACATCATAATTTATTATTGAACTTTGGATCGTAACTAGTGAATAGCCTTTAGTTTCCCGTTTCAACAGTTAGTAACATATAATTATATCTAGAAATTTCATAGTCCCTTGATAACATGAAATCCTACCCTTCTGAAATCGTGCTTGTCCTTCTATTATGAGAACAGAGGATGGGACGGATTCTGGGGCATCCTCTTTAACAGCAGACAGTGAAGAGGAGGATATTGATCATCATCTGCTGACAACAGCAAATAGTGATGTGGCTTTTTTGAAAGAAAAACCAGTGAGGCTACCAAAAGAGATGCTTTGACTTCTATCCAATCAGATTCATTTAATTCTTATATTGAGCGTGTGGTGTTGTGTGTATCATGTAAATCTTCATCGTTATGTGTTAGAAACAAGTTTGAATACACTTTGGTATTTGTTTCTTCTTGTGGATGTAAAATTCGTGTTTCCTTCCCTTTTTTCATATTCTTACTGTTCTGAAGTTGGGTTTTGGATAGGTAGCATGGATTTGCTGGTTGGTTCTTGTGCAAATTTATGTTGGAAATGTGTGAATGTATTTCGAAATGCCAAAAGTTCAATGAGATTTTCTAATTCAGTTGTTTTCTATTTACCTATGTTATCACTAAGAAGTTTGTACTTGGAACTTCACTTAATGGGATGCTTGGTATCTTGGGCTTTGAGAAAATAAATTTCAAAACTAATGAGGAAAATTTCTGCTCCATGTTCAAGAAGTAGAATTATGATCGATAGAATCAATCTTTAGATCCCTCTTTTGGGAAAATCTCCAATTAGAGATGCAGACGTTGGAATCATTGAAGATCAAAAAGTTTGATTGTTTTACTTTATTTTCAATTTTTTTTAAATTTGTTATCAGTTATTGATATTAATTAATTTGTCACCTTAATGGACATATATTTACATCGAAATTGTTCTTGGAGTTGATTATGACAAAAAAGGCAAGTGTAAGTTGCATAAAATATTTGACGAACACAAAACTAAACGTGTCTAACATACTAACAATTACGTTAGAAACAATGATTTTTACACCCAAAAAAAAAAAAAAATTTCAAAATGTAATATAATAACCTAAAAACATAATACATATCTAAAAAATTGAGAAACAAATGCACGGCCATAATTATAGTTGACATGGATTCTGAAAATGACAAAAAAAATTGGGGATTTGATTATTTCTTCTTCTTATTATTTTTTTGATGTATAATTATAATTCGAATCATGACACTACAAGTATATATAAATATATATCCTTCTGACACGCAGTACACAGAAATCAATAATTCAAACTAAGAAATCAAATTCCTGTACAAAAAACTACAAACTAAATATAAAATGTAGACAAATCCTCACATGAGGGGAATCGAACCTACTCTACTTCACAGGGCCTCAACCTTAACCCCTAACCAAATAGGCTAAGGCCTCATTGGCTTATTATTATTATTATTATTATTATTATTATTATTATTATTATTATTATAGGTAGATAGAAAGATAATGTTGTTAAGAATTTAGTTAATTAATTAATATAATAATTAATCTGTTGAATTGATTTACATTTAAGTTAATATAAATATAGCAACATTCATCCATTGATTTCGCTTCCTTTTGAATTTTCAAGATATCGAAAGGATAGATTCTAGGCGGATACACTTGTATCCTAGAGAGCGAGAAGGGATAAATTAGGACCGTAAATTGTAGTACTGGAAAAATATAGAACATAAAAAAAATTTGTAGAAATATAAATAACCTGTTAAAAACACTTGACTTTTTAAAAACCATACTTGGGCCCTCATTTTTACAATAAGTGGTTCAACAAGTCCTATTTTTTGCAATTTTCCCAATTTTTTTTCCTTGCATTTGGCTATCAAGGTAGAATTGGGCCATAGAAGTAATAAAATCACCCCTTCCCAACTTCCTATTTTATAAGAAATGAGCTGTATGCCATATTTTTATAGACCTAATGTGGGATGTTTCGGGCTAGTAAGCACTTTTCCAGCATTCCATGTAAAGATATCATCACGTGGGATTCCTTTCACTTTTCCAATTGTTTTATCTTTCAATCTCAAACTTTTCTGTTTTATTATTATGAATCCAATGTGAAATTTGATGCTGCATAATATGTTATCTGTCATAAAATGATGCTCATATTATATTAGTTTTGTGTTTATTATTTATTTACATAGATATCTCTTCATTAGACTATATGTGTGTGTTATTGATTATGAACTAATTTTATCTGACTTTCATTTCCTAATTCTTTTATTTTACTTTTTAATTCTTTCATGGGCAGTTGATTAGTTAGTGAAGCGGTTTATGTAGAGAGATATGTTTTAAGATTGATTATGAACTCATTATAAAATGATTTTAGAGTACGAAAACCCTTAAGGAATCGTTCTAAAGTATGTCATTTGTAGTTTCTTTTATTGTTGAACTATTTTTATTTTTTTCCCCTTAAAAATTTTTGCCCACCCCTCTCCAAAAAAAAAAAAAAAAAAAAAGAAAAAAGAAAAAAAATTGACCGCACTGAAAAATATTCCTAGCTACGCCCTGCCTAAGTGGAATAGGTTCGGGTTGATACAAAACGAGTTATTCAAGGATTACATGAGCCTAGTTCGAGAAGGGCGTACTACTCGTGGCTCGTGCCTTGTGTGAAGATGTTTGTTGTGCTTATTGTATATGTGTTCCTCAATCTATGGATTTAGTGGTTCATTGTGTTCCCGGTGGGGC
>CAVNYN010282218.1:0-48408 GCA_963692815.1 Nyctanthes arbor-tristis
ATCCATTTTGATTCACTACAGGTCACTGAAAACTTCAAAATCAGCAACAAAAGAAACATAACCTTCGCCGATTTTAACGACTCTTGCACATTACTAACGAAATTTTCAGAAAAGGAAGATATAAAAGCAGATTCGAGAGAAAAGCAGCAAAAACAGCAGATCTAGGGCTTCATAAGAATGATAAATTCTGCACACAGAGACATTACAAATCGAAATGGACAAATCGATCGGCACTCGAGGAATTACACGGAAAAGAGTTGCATCCTCACTTGGAGTGAGAGTGTCACTTGGAGAGAGAGTGGAAATGGACCTTTGTAATGCCTATGAAAAAGAAATTAATTAAAAGAAGGGAAAGAAAAGAAAGAATGGAATATAGGGTAATACGGCAGCGTTTTGGTTGAAATTGCACAGTAAATTTGATGTCAATTGCTACAGTAACCCACATTCAGTCTTTTATATATGTTAGATATATATATATATTAGATTTTTTAAAAAGACATTTTACGAATATAATTTTGAGCAGTTATATTGCTACTATAAATTTTGTTTTAGCTAATTATATTGACACTACACTTCTTTATAACCACATCATATTTTTAATTACATAATTTGTCCTTAAATATTACTATTTATTGATTTATGTCCCTAACTTTTTAAATTAACAGAGTGTTTGGCAATTGTATGAGATTATTATCTGGATTATAATCTATCACACGGTATCATTTCATTAGTTTCACTTTTTTTAAAAAGTTAAAAGGTAAAAGTCAAGCTCAATATTTTACTTTTTACAAAAACAACTAATAAAATGATGTCACATCGCCGATTATAATCTAAATTATAATCTAACTACTTGTCAAACACTTTGTAAATTTCATTCTCGACCTACCATTCATTGGTATATCTTGTATTCGATTAAGATTCCATCCAAAAGTTTTGATAGCAAAAGTCATTAAATATTTTAAATGAGTAAAAAATAACGAAACGTTAACTGCAATTATATTTTTTTCTCTCATTTGAATGTATGCTAACAACAAAATTTTGATGAAAATTATTATTATTCGATGCAAGGAGTACTAGTTGATTGAATGTTGTGAAGAAGATACGAGATAAAAATTATATAGATATAAATGTAACAATACTTAAAGTTTATGGACAATTAACACAAATAAAAGTAATGTGTTTATAAAAAAATTGTGGCGTCCATATATTTACCCTTTTGTTTTTCACATCACAATTTTAAATATATTTTCTATTTACCTAAATGCCCTTTAACAGAATTACAAAAACAACCTAGTTAAAATATCATATCTTCTAATTATTTCTCACACCCCACTGCAGTCAGTAAACATTTATGAATGGTCTTTCTTCGCATATGTAATTCAAGAAGAAGATCAACAAAACTAATCTCTGGATTTGTAATTCATATTCTACTCAGAGAGTCATGGCCTTCGTTTTTGCCTTGGGACTATATATGCCTCCACTTACAAATATACTGGCTTTGGCCACCTCCAGAAGCTAGTAATTGATCAATAGCAAATTTTATTCCAAACAATGAAAGGCATCTCATTCGACCGCCACAATGTTTTCCACTCAATTTTTGTAACTAATAAAAAGGCTAATCACGCCAATAATCATCTTTTACCTTGTTAACAAATAATAAATACCCTATTAACTAATATAGATTATTCTCAGAAAGCGTGGGAGTTTTATGCTTCTGTTATTCTAATGACGGAAGCAATCATAAGAGACGGAATCCAAATTAAAATCTGCACATCCCCTTCATTGGGTTTCTTTACGTACATATCTGTCAAATGTCTTCGGAATATCTATTGGGAAAATTCCGACCAGAATATGACTTCGGATCAACCCAAGATCTTTACCTTCGTATGAGAAATGTCAAGTAAACATGAGAAAATAAATAACAACACAAGATTTACGTAGAAAACTTCAAAACCAAAGAAAAACCACAGGGCGTCAAAGATATTCTACTATATAAAAAATTGTTACAATCATATAAAATCTCACACCTAAACCCTGATTATAATCCCACCAACACCCACTAGACTTTACCACACTCAACTAACTTTTTTCTTTGATAAAGCACAAAGAAAAAACCTTTAAGTACTAGGCCTAAAATTTTCTCCTTACTTTGGTGTTTAGAACACTCGGAATTGTAACACTACAAATGATCAAAAGATCACACATATATAGAAAACGGATGGCGGTTAAAAAGGGCTTCAAACTTGGTCAAAGTTTACAACTCAATTCCAATTTTATTTTGTTTCATAAACTCCAGTTGTGCTTGCAAAATTCCAGCCAAAATCCATGCAAAAACAACTCAGCAATCTTGATAAACCTTTCTCAAACATTCCTGCCGCCATGCATGGTAATTATCAAATTGGCATTTCTTCAAGCTTCCAACCGCCATGCAAATTCTTCTTCCAAATTCTAGCTTAATCCATCTTTAAGCTAATTAATTGCCTATTATTTATTTAGTCAATACTTAACAATATCAGATGTTTATAATAAGCAAATATTAATTCAATGGATGGGAGGAAAGAGATTCCGGTAAAGTTTAGTGGATTGGGAGGAAAGACGGGAGTGAGAAGAAACAAACACTTTTGCTTATGCTACAATATTGGGACCTTTTTTTATTTAAAATGGAATATAGACCATAAATGTAAAATTGTTGTGATGTGCTTAGAGAAAATATATCTTAATTTGGCTACGCATATAATGTGGTGTTGTTCACAAATACTGTAGAGGCAATATAATTACTCTAAAATTTTCTAAGAAGGATGTCTTGTACACTTTTCACTTCTAAAAGTACTTCCCATGTTCCAAGTCTGTCTAAAAAATAGTTCATGTGGCACTACCAAAAAATCATAAAATATTTCAAGAACAAAGACAAGGTCGGACAGGGTCTGAATTCAAAGAGGGGGTGAAGACTTTTAGCACACATTAGTATTTTAATTTATGTATGTATAAGGAAAATTTTCTAACACTCCAGTAATGGAATACGTCAATCAAGAACCTAAAGGTAAATTCAGGGGTTTTAATTGTTATTTAATTTAATTTGGAGGGGCCTTAATTTGTTATTTAATTTGGGTCAATCAAGAATCCACATGTAAATTCAGAACTTCTAATTTGTTATTTAATTTAATTTGGAGGGGTCTCAATTTATTATTTAATTTAGACCTCTTAACTTAGATGTGATTTTTTTCTTTTTTTTTTTTTTTTGGGAAGAAAGGGATATTATTCAATACTTGCATTCAAATAAAATACATGATGAAGGATAATAGAGGAGTTAACAAGCCCAAGCAAGAACATAAGTAGCCTGGTTCGTAGACCCACGAACCCAAGAGAACTCTACTTCAGTAATCTCCCTGGAGAGTTCTTTACAATCATCTAGAATCAGACCAAAGGAAGAAAAATCTGGCTCTGGATTTTGAAGAGCTTCAAACACGGCTAAGGCATCCATCTCTATTATAACACCGCCAATATTCCTCTCATTTGCCCACATCAACGCTTCGCGAACTCCTAAAATTTCAACCATTTTTGCTTCAAAACTACGTTCCAATTTCACTGTCTTCGTACCCAAGAAGAACCCATCACAACCTCCCATAATCATACTGAGAGTCACCAGATTCTGATCATGAAATATAGATGCATCCACATTGATCTTCACTTTCCTAGCAGTCGATTTCTTCATTGCTGATAGTTAGTTTCCTCGTGCAAGCTCATGTTGCATGCATGGTCAAGGCTGAACAGAGTGGGAATCCTTCCATTAGCTGTACATAATAATTGCTAATGAAACAACCTTATGGGGTATACGTGATTTTGCTTGCCAAACCAGCTCATTCCAGTTGTGCCACAATGCCCAACAAATCATAGCAAGCCATGATTTTTTGTTCGTCCCTCTCCAGTTTACCAAAGGAAACCGAAAGCCAATCGTTAAAATTTGTTGCATTAGCTACTTGGAGGCCTATCGAAAAAGCTTTCCAAACACACCTAGCAAAATCACAGTCACCAAAGCAGTGCAAACTTGTTGCCTCCTTAGTAAGACAGTGGGAAATGAGCATCCACATTCACATCACTACTAAAAATCTGCCCATCATCGACGGACTTTTTCTGACAGAACCTCATCCGTGGCAATTTCCAACGGTTCCGTTGAAAATTTGCGACGGGCAAAAACTTCCGACGGAATTTCGTATCCGTCAGAATTTTCCGACTAGCCGTCGGAATTTTCCGACGACCAAAGGGGCCGTTAGAAATTTTCGACGTCTTCATTGGTCCGTCGCAAAATTTGCGAAGACGCCTTTGGCTGTCGAAAATTTCCGAAGGCCAAGAGTAGCCGTCGGAAATTTGGAAATTTCCAACGGAAACTTTGCGACGGCCTCTTTTGACCGTCGGAAATTTTCGACGGCCATTTACCATGCCGTCTGAAATTTCTGACGGCTTCTTTTTTCCGTTGAAAATTTTCCACTGCCGAGTTTTTTGACGGAATGCTTTTTGTCGGAAATATGCTTTTGATTCTCCTTTGCAACTCTTGTTCTTTATAAATATTGTTAGTTAAAAATTTTTACAAAAATTTGAAGATATTTTTTTAATTATCCCTCCCCTCCCGTCCCCATGCCCTCTTTATCAAATAAATGTTTTAATATGCACAATGCTACTGTTAAAAATATATTAGATTTGTTAACTGATATAATAGAAAATGATTTGTATTTTGACTCCGTAATTAAAAATGCAAACTAAAGTTAAGAAAAAATATGCAAGTGCGACAAAGTTAAAAAAAATTAAAAAAAAAGGAAAAATAAAACCATTAATGGAAACAAAGAATCTCACAAAGGACATCATTGAGATGGAATAGACGTAAACATTAAATATGAACATCTCAATCTACATAAAAAACTGAAGATTTCAGTTTAAAAAACTTTGATAATTGATGAATATTTTATTCAGTTTTTTGGTGGTTAAGGTCTAAAACAATAATTGTAAATAAATTTTTTCTTAATTACATATTGGTTTTCCAAAAAAAAAAAATTCATAAATCAGATTTTTATTAATAGAATAAAAAAAGTTAGTAGACAATGAAATATTATATAATATATAGAAAACTAATGTAAAAAAACATTACATTAATTTTGACACAAACAAATAAAATTTAGATTATAAAATATATTTAGATATCTAATAAAAAGTTAAACTAAATATATCGCCAAAATTACTCGCATTTATTTTATATTTAAATTAAATATATCGCCAAAATTACTCGCATTTATTTTATATATATTATGGGGCAAAGAAATAACAACAACATTAACTAGCTTGGCCTTTTTAATAGATGGCCTATTTTAAAGTTTTTTAGTTTTAATTAAAACAATGAATATTACAATCTAAAAAACTAGTGTAAAAAACATTACATTAATTGGTACAGACAAATAAAAATTTGAGTATAACATATATTTAAATAAATAATGAAAGTTTTTTTTTTTTTGAAAGCAATATATAATAAATGTAAAATTAAGTAAAGGTGCAATGTTTTAAAAGGAAAATTCACTATTTTTAAATTTACAAGAACATACTTTATATATATTTTGAGGCAATACAACAACAAAAACACAAGCCGGCCTAGTGGTTGGGACTGCATCCCCCAACCTTGAGGTTCAGGGGTTCGAAACTCACCATCCACAATATGTGAGAATTAATTCTTCACCAGTTCACGGGCCGGATCGAGTCACAGGTCTACGATGGGAGAGGTGCGGGCTAGCGTGTCGGGTCAGCCATGGGGTAATGGGCTGGGTCAATTAAAATAATATTAAATAATTAATTTTGTCATGTTTGTCGGTCGTCGGAAATTTCCTAGGACAAGAAAATTACATCATAAGGCATTAGCGACACAACCTTCAGCGACGACGTTTCCGAAGGCCCGGAAAATCTCCGTCGAAAATGATTGCCGACAGATTAGGTTGTCGGAAATTTCCTAGGACAAGAAAATTACATCGGAAGGCATTAGCGACGCGACCTTCAGCGACGACATTTTCGAAGGCCATTCTTCCGTCGGTATTGACCTTTAGCAACGGAAATCAGCGCTTTAGGGACGGGTTTTTCCATCGCTGAAAGCCAATATTTAGTAGTATGCTTGGAACGTAAATGGTCCTTTGTGGGGAGAACTTCACATAGGGCTCTCCACAAGAAATTTTTAACCTTAGGCTGCACTTTAAGATCCCATACGAGTTTCCAAAGCCTATATCAATTTGTGGAATATGTTCTCCATTTCAAAGATTATATATAAGCAAGTTTATACCCGCTGTGAACAAAATAGTAACCTTTGGTTTCAAAGCGTCTATCCACCGACGCTCTTGTGCTAATTGGAATTTGTAGAATTAGGGCATTCTCCCTCTCATTAAATAAATCATTGATATTAATATCAAGATCCCCCCCCGGTAAACTTGGCTTCATGAGTTGATTCACTGTTATATATATTCTCTCCTTTTGGTATGATATCTTCTGAAGTGGTTAGGCCATTTTGATCATCCATTACCCTTGGTTAATGGGGTTGTAACCAATTCTGGCCTCAAGGAAGGTTGAGTTTGGAAACTAGCAAGCCTTAAAGACTTTTGTCACCAATGAATGAGGATCATTAAGAATTTTCCAGCCTTGTTTACCCGAAAGAGCCAAGTTCAGTCCGTGCGGTTCTTTGAGTAGCATAATTTCTCCCATCACATCCACGAAATGCTTTTAGTAGTTACCTTATTCTTCACCCACCAGAATGAATTCATACAGCATTCAATGTCATTATAGAGATCAATAGGAAACATGAACACACTAAAATTACTCCATAGAAATTACCTCGTCCATGATTCATTCATTTAGTTTTACATTAAAATTTTTATCTAACTTATTTTGGCGCTAGATGTGTTGCAAAGAGTCTTGTTTAATCAAGAAGTGTAGACTTATGAGACCTTAATTTATTTATTGTTAAATTGAGACCTTACCCCCATAAACATGAATAAGACGGTAATATCACTTTTTTTTACTAGTGGTTTTTTTTACAAATAATATTTTCCAAAAATGTCAATTATCATTGCAATTTTCATAGGGTAGAATATACTGTATATATACAAGCAGTAAGTCGGCATCAACGAAACAGCTGCTAAAATCTGTACGCCACGGGAATACCCGTCACAGTCCCACTGGAAACCCTACCATCAACCGGAACCGCTGTCCACGGCCTTGAACAACTGGCACGGCAGCTCGCGTTCTCCGATCCTTTAACCTTCACAGAAAGATTAATAATCCCATTCTTCTCACCATTCGCATCCCTCAATCTATAACTCAAAAAACTCAAGTAATTCTCCGGAAGATACCCGCCGGAAAAATCAGAGACTGGAATCCTTGCAGTACCGACGAGTTTATTTCCGCCAGAAGAAGTCTTGCATTGGACTTCCACAGTAATAAAGCGTGCATGCATTGGCAATTCCATAACTACCTTTTCGTTCCACACTGGGTAGTTTTCACCATACGAATCCATGCGGGTAGTTCTCGAATCATTCAACGACTCCGTCCGGATTATCACAAAAGCATTCTTCTTCACAGGTTGTTGTTTCCGGTTTACTCGCAGATCTTCACCGGAAATTACAGTGATTTCTACCGTTCTTGACTGGTTTCTTTCCATGATCTTAACAAACCTCTAGATCTTTCTCAATTAATTGAAAGAAATCAAGAGAATGTGATTGATTCGTATAATTTTTTGGCGGAGATTAGGAGAATTGGGGTAGGAAAATTTATATATAAAACAGGGTGGTTGGAATGGAAGGAGGTGAAGGGGAAGATGAGGAGAAAAAAGGGAGAAAGAGGTGGGAATTTTAGTGCAGGATTTTCAGTTATAATAAAGATTAAAGAGGCGTCTCGTGGCTTGTACTATTCTATTTGTTGTGTGAAGGTTGAAGGAATATTCATTGTTTATTTATCTCTATACGTTGAAAGGTAAATTGGATATGTATAATAGAGACTTTCAATATGACTCCTACCCTAGTAGGATTTAGGGAAAAAAAATTTATGTATATCCATCCAACTACCAGTCAAGTGATGATAATTAAAGAAAAAAAGAAAATAATTTCTTTCACCTTACTGACTTGGTTATCCACCACATTCCAACTCAGTGTAAATGAGAAGGGAAAAAAAAAAAACCAACGATGGGGAGAGTTTAGGTTTTAGGTCTACATATTACGTCATTAGGAAAATACTATTTGTAGGTAATCATTCAGATATTCTTTTATAAAATGGAGGTAAATTCACAATTTTATCTCGTGTATTATGTAATTAAAGAAAAATAATTTACGGATAATTAGATGGTGAATTTACCTCATTTTATAAAATATTGCCTGAATAATTACCTCTGAAAAGCTGGACTCGCGCCATTATTATACGTCTGTCACATGAACATATACTAGCATTAAGAATGAATTCCAACGAAATATTGTGAGACACTATGCAAAATAAATAACATTGTCATAATTAATAAGGTAACGTAAACGTAAGTCCAAATAAAATTATCAACATAATTGAAATACTAATACTAGTATTATTAAATTAATAGATATATATAAAATTAATCAAGAATTCGAAGGTGATTTCTGACCTAGTTAAGTTATTATTATTATTATCTTATTATTATATATAAAAAATACAAATATTGTTGGCACAACACAACCCAATACGCATGTGTGTTTCAGTTGAAACTTTTTTTTTGGGTAATATTAGTTGTCGAAACCTTTATAATAATTAATAATAGTATTTTCATATTTAAATAATGAAATGTGGATATCTTGAATAGAAATAGTATGAATTGTTTTACAAGTTGAAAGAAAAATTAATGGAGATAAATATAAATACTTTTAATTTGATGCAAGTTGGGGAAAGACCACGGTAATTTATTTAACTCCTTCTTTTACGTCCAGAAGACTATCCTTGATTTATTTATTTCTTTATTTATTCTTTATCTATGTGATATTGTGATTGTTATTATTCTCTCCGTTCCACAAAGATATTTCCCTTTAATTTTTCATATATATTAAAAAAATATCATTTAATATTATTGAAAATGTACAATTTAATATATATTTCTCAATATACCTTTTGATTTATTTAATATTTCACCTTAGTTGTTATTTGTTGTTGATTACTATGCACCATAAATGAGGGTATATTAGGAAATTAAAAAATTAATTTAGAAAAGGGAAATATAATTTAGGACGGATAAAAAAAAAAGGAATATCTTTTTGAGACAGGATAGAGTATGGAATAGTAATAATAATGTGATAAAAGAAATTGTCCAATTCAGCACATCATACAAGAGACTATTTAGCTCACTTCCAAGAAAGTGGTAGTTAGGAAATCTTGAAGACAAAAAGTCTGACCATATCAATGCCTTTGATCATATGGTCATCAACGAAAATTCTAAGAAACTAGGTGCCTGGTTTCTTATGGAGCCAATCACTCAATGAGGTGTTTACACATCACTTAGGCTAGGTGATGTGTAAACACTTCATTAGGTGCCTGGCTCCATAAGGAACCAGACACCTAATTCTATAGAAGAACTCTAGTAATCAATACCACTTTCGTCTGTGTGTTATTATATGTCTGCACGTTTAGGCAAAGAAAAATATGTTTGTTGGATTTTGACTTTATTTATAATGTTATTTAAATTTGCTTTTTATCAAGAGTAATTAGAGCAAAAGCTCCCTACTTATTATTATTATTATTATTATTATTATTATTATTATTATTATTATTTTGAAAATTTCATCCTTATTTTCAAATTTCTTTTGCAGGATTCATTCTCAATATCCATTTGTGTTTAAGTTTCTCCATTTTCAGTAGAGTGTTTTTGTCTATTAATAATTAATTTTTTAAAAAAATGGAAACAAATTTTGCAAATTAATAAGCATTTCTAAGAAAAAAAATAGTTTTTTTTTAGCTTTCTCAACATTGCAAATTATTTTAATTTTTTTTTTTGACAGTGCTAATTATTTGGGACCTTTTTTGTATTTTTTTTTCCTTTTGTATTGTGTATGTGAGTGGAAAATATATCTTTTTTGAAGTTTGCAAAAAAAAATGTCGTTTTTGAAAATGGAGAAAATTAAACACAGATGGCTATCAAAGATGAATTTCGCAAAAAAAAAAAATGAAAAAATAAAGATGATGATGAAATTGGCAAAAGGACCAAGGTAGGGACCATTTGTATAATGATATCCAAAGATAAGAACTTATCGCACCAATTAGTAACGAAGAAAAAAAGAAAAGAAATTATGACTTTCAATTTTTCCAAAAGTGTGTGCCAATGTCAATTAATAGCCAAACCAAGAAAAGCAAAACGAACATATCCATTCATCCGCCATACCTCTAGTGGGATACACTGTCAGATGCACATTTGTCGTATTATGATTGGACAATTCACATATGAGTTGTTTTACTGTCGAATCACAACACGCTGCATAACACATCTGCAGCGGTACCCCGCCAGATATCTGGCGTTTGATCAAAACAGGGAAAATGAATGGACAAGAAATAACAATTAAGAAAGTGAAACAAGAATATTAGTCTCAATCTAGCACCATATAGTATGATATCATATGGTGTCATAGCACGTCACATGAGAACTCACAACTATGTGATGTGTCTTGATGCACACCATATAGTTATACGACATAATATGATATCATACATAACGCGTTAGATCATTTTAACAAGAATATAGTCATGATCTTGCACCATATGGTATGACATCATATAATACCATATCATGTATACATTAGTTCTCATATAACATCATATGGTATTAGCCCGCGAGAGGGTGGCGGGTTACACCGTCACCATGTGGGAGGGCCAATAACAGCCCCCCATGTAGGCAAGGTGGCAGGGGGTGAACATTTTGGGATGTAATGATACAAATATTATTCAGGCAAATCGACCATGTTGGATTTTTTAGTTGAGAACTTTTCGTAATTAATTCTTCAGTTTTTCTATGAAAACAACGTGCTCTCTATAATATAATATGAAGACCGCGATTATAAAATACAAGAAACCAGTTTCTTACTCTTTTCTTCTTCTTTTTTTTTTTTAATAATAACTTATAGAGCCTGCATTGTTCTATAGAAAAATTTGATTAGCAACCAATTTTTTTTTTTAAATAAAATTATGGAGATTTCAGCTTTATGACACATGGTTTCGCGAGCTCCATAATAAGAGCCCACGTTGTTTTCATAGAAAAAAAACGCGGACCATGAATGAAGGAATGAATTGCTTCGCATTACAGGGCACAGTATGATACTCTACTCTACGAGGAAAATACTAAAACTTTTTTTGACATGCTAAATATCCTTCATATTTTTCTTTGTTTACATGACTGTTTTGAAGGAAAATGTTTAAAAACCTTCCAAAAGTTTTATAACAAAACTTCTCAAACTATGTGGCTTGTATTGATGTACGTCACACACGTTATATGTATTTCCAATCAATATGACGTGTATCTATGTAAGTCACATTAGATAAGGTGTTTTGTAAACCTTCAGGAAGTTTTTTAACGCCAATCGTGTTCTGAAATACTGTCGCAAAAGGATTTCTCCAATTCAATACATCATACAACCTCTTTAGCTCACTTCCAAGCAAGTGGCTGCTAGGAAATCTTGAAAGACGAAAAGTCTGACAATGTCAACGCCTTTTATCATATAATGATAAATCAACAGCACTTTCGTCATACTTGTATTGTCAGCACGCTTAAGCAAGCAAAATATGTTTGTTTGTTGTTGGATTTTGACTTGAATTATCAAAAGTTGATTAAATTTGCTTTTAATTAAATATATATAAACGAAAAGGAAAGGAAAAGCGAAATTGTGGGCTTTTTTAGTTTTCCAAAAGTGTGCGTCTATCGAACAAGAAAAGGGAAAATGAATGGATAAGAAAGAACAATCAAGATGGTAGAACGAAAGACAAATACTCTAATATGTATACGCAAGCGAAAGAACATAGAAAACATAAGAAACCAAGAAGGGAACATAAATGCTGTGTTAAAAAATGATCTGTCATCCAATATATAAATTAACATATTTTACAAGAAGTTTGATTAGCGGACCAATTTTTAAAATGTCAAATACTAGATGTTAATTGCTAAGGTAGTTTGCTCAATAGCTAATTAGCTATGAATCCCGACTCACAAACTGAAATCCATAACCCTAATCGCTACTAATAGGATTGAAAATTTTCAAGTAACTCCAAGAGGTGACATCATGGCACTTCTCGTCCCATGTCAGTGACGTGCATCCATGATCCATACACCCACATTGGCCAGAAGGTGCCATAACCGGATTGCTAATAGAATCACACAAATATCATGAGGGTGTGTAAATCAATAAGCAAGACTGCAAAGATGAATATGCAAAGCTGAAACAAAGATTGCCACATTTTAACCATAGAGTAGTGGGCAAAAGAACAATGAAAACAGTGCGATTAACAGAGTGAAATCTATAAACAACATCCTATTTATATCGGTATATTCGTAGCGATTCATGTGTACATAACTAATTTAGCCAAACATCGGGCTTGTAGAACAGGTAAATCCTTCACGGCGTCTTCGCCTTCACTGGCGATGGAAGTAACTGCAAGAAAAGTAAATCGACATCAAAACAGCAAGCAACTCTACTAAAATCTAGCAAATTTCAGTCATTTTTTAACTTGGAAATGATGATACAACGTTTACTAGAAACTGAAGGGCACCTGATAACAAGAGATGAGCGAGCTAACAAATCCGCAGGCACCTGTAACACGTGGAGTGACCTTCTTGGGAGCAAGTTGAAGCAACCCGACCGCCACCACAATGTCCAGGCCGGCTTTAATCAGGGCTAGAGATCTCTCGTTTGACTGTTGAACCTTAGTGCGATACTGATCATTCTGCAACACAAATGCACCAAAAAAAAAGAAGATGTATTTAATGTATGGTCCAGAGGGAGGAAATAAAGGTTAACAACTGCCAAATCAGTTCAGCAAGTGAATGACAAGAAGACCTTATATTTATTCGTGTTCTTAAGTTCCTTCTCTAGCTTCTTCATTGAAATGGAAAGCCTTCCGAGTTCCCCAATCTGCGGTGATAGACGAGGAAGTAAAATTGTCTTAAGTCCATTGTGCGTTGAGCCAAAAAATTGGACGAGGACGGTGCTTCATACCTCAACCAAAGTCGAAGAAATTGAAGAGCCCATCCAACAGAAAAGGGATATCCTTCCAACTAGTTCTGTTTTTTCTTTGTTCTGCATAAAAACAATGATGATTTAGAGACTCTCTAGCTTACATGAAATGTATAATCATTTTCTGAAGTTATTGTCAAAATAGAGAATATATAATTAAAGCGTACCTTGTATATGCCGCTCCTACCAAGCCACACAAATTGATCAAGAAACAAGAAAGTGGACAATAGTGCATTTTTAGACTGAAACAAACAGCAAATAACCAGTTTTAAGAGAAAGAAAAGAGAAGGAATTGAAAGAAATAGATTATTGAAAAGTTAATACCTTCCCCAACAAAATGAGTGGAAGTGGAGTTCCTGCTGCAGTAGGACTAATAAGGGCATGTAGATCATTTACAAACTGCGAAATCAAGAAAGATAAAAAGCTTATCAATAACATCAAGGCGATACTAGCTCTTTGCATCCCAAGTTGTTTCCACCCATCAAAAGAATAATATAAATATATACATATATATATATATGAGAGAAAGATCTATTCTTTCCATATCAGCAATACCGATACAAGAAAACCATAAGAAGACAGATATAAATACCTTCAGAAACTAGAAGACATACCATGTAAACAAAATTCCTCAAAAGAAACAGTTGAAAACCGTGCAATTAGAACTGACCTTGAATAGACGGAACACTTTTCTTGCCAAGGCGGTGGATTTCTCAACATTTTGGGCTGTGCCTGACTCCCCGCTACTTAAGAATTTTGAACCATATTGGATTGTCCTGCATATCTTGTCCCTGGCTTCAGCTTTGTTGAGATACAAAACGGCAAGAGCAAGCTCTGCTCTAGCTACATCCAATGTAGTACTCATATTGTATCTTAATCAACCTGAAACATCAAGATGCAAAATGTTACATTCACCTAAATTGAATAATATACACCCCAAGCATACATTTTCGAGATAAAAACGAAAGACATGCCTTCAATTTCATGTCATATATTTCTGCCATTCCATTTTCCATAGCCAAAGTTCCGAAGAAAATCCATGTTTGTTTAAGTAGCCTGCTTATTAGAAGTTTATTTTCTTGCATTCTTGTTGTTGCACAGAGTCACACAGTTTTACCTGTGCAAAAAGTTCAATAATAGTTCTAATTCATCCTCACCTTATACCGGTTTTTTTTTAATGTTTTATTATCTTGCTGCAACAAGTCGCCCACGTGTAGTGTGGGGCAATTTGGAAGAATGTTGACCAAGTATCAGCCACAAAGCAAGAGAAATTAAAGCCCGAAATAAGAAAGAACAACAACCTAAAGGATCATGGATTTGTTTCTACCGTATTTCGGATATTCTCATAAGAAATTAAGAGATAGTAGAAGGGACAATCATATAATTCATGCTAACTTGAAATTCTGAATAGAACTTCCCATTACCATATGGAGTAGGAGATCATCCATACTCATCATTACCACCTTTGGTTATCCTTCTATCATTTAGAGCTATACTCTAGTAATCAGAATCATGCTTTTAGTCGTTCTGTATCTGTTACTCAATTGTGAATTTGCTCAATCACCACCAGACAGATGGTGCCAGCCGCTGATGTGAGTTACTCAATTGAGCTCATGGTGCCGCATAAAACTAACTGCTCATATGATTTACTCAATTGAGGGGGAAAGGGAAAAGTATGGACATAACATAACTTTTCAGACCATACCTGCAATTTCTTTGTCTTTTTTCTTCTTCTCCAATTTATTTTTCATACTACCCTCAATCAGTCAGCTTATATGGGGGGGAGAAGTAAAATAAAACCACATAAGCAGTACCATCTCAGTGCACCAAAAGATGAATAAATAAATAAACAAACAGATAAACGCAACTTTTCACAATTTATTATCATTTTTTTAAGCTCAAAAGCATAACCACAGCACCATGTCTGTTCGTTTCCAGGACAAAATCAAAGTATCAGAAACACAATTACAACGTACCCCAGTAGGATATATATCAAGCAAAACCTAAATTTTTGTGTAAAACAAACGTTGTGTAAGATTATGCATAACATAAGTAGATAGGATAGAAGAGGGTTAATTATTACAGGGATTATGCCACAGCTAGTCTCGAATTTCAATTTCTTCTCTGGGGAAGACCCTCCTTCTCTATGCGTACATATTTCTGAATTGCTAAAGTGTGTACGTATCAATCTTGTTTGATGAATATTAGGATAGAGGCCGAGTGATAAAGGCTTTTTCTCCATTTCTATTTTGGATCTTTCTGCAAAAAAATTGGAAAAAAATTTCAGATTTGGACAGTGCTGCCGATGCCAGCGTGGAATATGAAGTGATCTGATAGCCAAAACCATTTTACAGAGGATTTTGGTAAAACAAAACACACAAGTATCAACGGTTGGGCTACAGAATCTTATCTATCTCTTATCGAGGAGCCTTATTATTTATGTGGCGAAAATTTAATAAAAGCTACCACACCAACAGGGGGCCGCTTTATTAAATTTTCCCCACGTAAGCGATCTATTTCCTTAATAGAAGTCTTATATATCTCCTTAGCAAATTTCCAGGTATCAATAAAACCAAGTTTTTAGTGATGGAGAAGAGAAGATTTTCGGCTCGCAAGCGGCCTCGGCTTGAGTTTTCTCCGAATTGTGTTATTGAACAAAAAGACAAACAAAAATTTTAACAAAACTGACACATCACATAACATCACTTTTCAATCAATGATTATCACATGAGCTACATATTCATTTTGTCTAACTTTTTGTCTCTTAATTTGTCCAACTAGAATTATTCTTTTCTCCGAGGCCAAGCAGCTTGGATTTGCTTCCCAAACAGCTTGACATTTGAACTAACCGAAAAAATATATGGAGACTACATGTACAATGAGAATTATATCGCACATTACGTGACTGCTTACTAGTAGCCAAATGTGCACCATGCGGTGCCATGCATAGCCCACCCCGTGATACCATGTGGAGCCCATGTGATTGCTGACTGGCACCACGTCACATGTGCACACAGTCTCCATGCCATTTTTGTTGAACAACCAATTATAATAAAGTTCTTTTTTTTTTAATGTGACACTTAATAGTATCTATAAACATTGGACGACACCATCAAGTTCACGATAAATATTAAAAAGGAAATATGTGTTTTAGCTTCAAATGATTATAATCGACAAGAAATTACGATATGTTTGGTATCAAATACATTGAAAATTTTTAAGCAGCTCCAATAAATGCCCCCACCCCATGTGAGTGTATAGATATATGTTACGTGGATTATTCGATTTTCAAATGCACACCAAACACTTAATGACATAACACAAGGGTTGGCCATTGATATTTTCACTTATTTTATTTCCTTAACCAATCCAGTCGAGCACAGAAGTATTTAACATAGATATATTGATGTTTTTAGAGTTCATAATAGACAATGGATTACATATAGATTTCCCAAATGTATCATAGCACATTACATAGCACTTATCACTAATTTGTTTCATTCAGAAGATGAAACCACCACCATCTCAAAAGTATATATACCAGCATTATACAAAAACATCGAGTTTTCGTCCTACTTTCTGCTGAACAAGCTTTTTAACGTCCCTCTTTCCAGACGCTCGAGCAGCTTCTTGGAGCCCGGAATTTCCATCTAGATGTTAACTTCTTGAGATAACCAATAGCACCGTATGAAATCATCAGCTTCTTACATCTTCTGCTCAAGGAGAGCAGCGTAAGACAAGAAATGGCGTACTTTTTTGCTGTGTTTTGAGGGCTTGGATCGAGCAAAGCTACCAAATTTGGCACGCTTTTGCCGTCTCTTTTAACTTCTTGATAGTTGATGGGATCAGACATCAAGCTAGCAATTGCTTGTGCAGCAACCTCTCTTGCATTGTTAGCTTTAGCCTCCATCAGCTTAATAAGTGGAGAAATGCATCCAGATTCACCGACTAATCGTTTCATTTCATTGGAGCTGCAGATTCGACAAATTGCTGATGCTGCAGACTGCGTTGTACCCAGTGAACCTGATTTTAACACACGAACTAGCCTCGGGAGAACGTCTAGTGTAACCAAAATCTCCATTGAAATCGAGCCGACCAGATTCTTTACTGCCCCAGCTGCATGTTCTTGAGGAAGTGAACCATCCAAATATGCAAGCAGGGCTTTTAAACCACCTTCCGAGATAATAGATCTTCGAAGGTTCTCATTAGTTGAAGAGAGGTTCTGCAAGCATTTGGCAGCATACTCCTTCGACCCCAGAAGAGTTCCAGATTCAAGAAGATCAATCATTAAATTTACAATTCCTTCATCGGCTAGTGCTTGACGAGCTTCAGGAATGGCAGATATGTTTTTTAAGGTGCAAGCAGCAGCAGTTTGTGTAACGGAATCACCAGTTCTAGTTATGTCGATCAGAGGTCGGACAGCACCATGCCCGACTATTGAACGAGCTGTTTCTGGTGAAGTGGACAGTCTTTGGAGAGAAACTGTAGCCTTCTCCTTACTCACTGCACTACCAGATTCGACTAGTCTTATTAGAGGTGGAAGCACACCTTCGGAAACAAGCCAATCATCACAAATTCCTGATTCTACAAGTGAGCAGATAAGGGTGACTGTTTTTTCTCTCATTTGAGGTGAAGTAGCAGTTAGCAATTGCACTAAAGCTGCAACATTGCTTCGTCCCAACACAGCCAAGACAGACTTGTCATCCTCTTTCATAACTTCCACGAGGTGTTCCAGAGCTCTATGTTTAGCCTCTAAATGTCCAATCTGAAGTCGGGCAAGCAATTCTCTTATATAGCTATGAGTTCTGGGGTCAGATTCTATTGAAGTTCTCTCTGCGGCTGATGGCAGAGTAACTTCACCAAGCATTCCAGTTTTGATCAAGAGCCCACAATCCCTTAAATTCAAATGAAGTTTCCCAGACAAAGCATCTATATCACTTTGCATTTGAAGCTTCCCCTGGTATTTCTCCTCGACACACAACTCAGCCAGCCGAATTGCTTCTTTCAATGTCTTTGTAACAGCTTGCAATTGCTCCTTACAGAGCACGTTCTTCAAGAAGCATGGGTGGCTAGCCAAATCTGATAACCGTGAAGGCATCTGTTCGAATTTTAATATTATCATCTTCCACTTGACACGGAACTGTTTAACCTCCCTTGCCTTCTCCAGTGCACTGGGAATCAGCCTCTGTGCACAGGAAAGCCATTCTTCAGTTGACATGGAGTCAACAGCAGCATCATGCCCACCATCTTCAACCATGATTTCAGTATAGGGAAGAACTGGGAAAACTGCAACATACAGATCATAGCTTCATCAGTAAATGGGTCAAAATATCTGATCAATTCCAGGAACTACAAATTTAAGAACTATCCATATAAATAATTTATTTTGGCAGACAGAACGGATTAGCTTTACACCAATCGAACTTAACAAGACAATGAAGATTTGGACATAAGAGGAAACAAAAACCTTCCTAGTGGTGGACCAAATGATGAAAATTTCAAAAAGATCGAATATTATAATTGAAGTTTAAAGCTGTGGACCAGTTACAATCATCAAATACTAAAATACAGGCATTAAAGTACAATAACAAATAAATAAAGCTGAGGGGACAATATTAGGGTGTTTGAGAATCTTGTATGACCATAAAATGCTCGTTTACTGAAAACAGAGGGGATGGATAGTTACCAAGTACCTAACGAAGCTCACAAAAGTGCACCTGAAAGCTCTAAATCATGGAAATGCCGATGTCATAAATTAATTACTGCATAAGCAAACTTGTTAAAATATAAAGATTACTGAAAATGACAGTAGGTGAAAATGAAAGAAGGAACTTCCCAACAGCCACTAGTAACATCTAGTAAAAGCTGGTTCATAAAAATCGTTAGTATGGGCCAAACTGCTTTTTCTTACATGAAACAATGTCAAATAGTTGGAGTAAAACTAATGAGAAAAGTACAACTACGTGACAAATTTGAAGCAAAACTAATAAGATATGTGGAGCAATTTGATAAACTTAAGAGGTATAGTGACCAAACCAGATAAACTGACTTCTCAACCCGTGAATTACAAACTGCTTTAAGACAATTCCTTCAGTTTAGCATAAACTTATTAGCAAATCACCTTTATCATTGTGTCAAGCAAAGAGAAATCTTTGTTGGGGTACTTGTGTTTCCAAATTGTGTTTTCTTTAAAGACTGGAGAGGGAAAAAAAAAAAAAAAGAAGAACCAAAAGAAAAGAAAAAATCGCTTCTAAGGAACTAGAAGTTAAAAATTAACAGAAACTAATTTTCAAAGTTACATTTTTTTGGTTAACGAAATGCCTAATGTAAAGCAAAAATAAAGGGTTTGGCCATATACAAGTTGTACGTCTATCAATGTTTTTAACCTTCCTAGAAAATCGACATCAGCATAGTTTATTGCGTTCCAAACACCAGGAAATGCTTGGTATATTCAACCCCAAATATTCCGAGGAGGTGGTTTATTTTGCAACTCAAGTTTAAGTCTAACAGCAGAGGTTTCCAGGTAAAGGATAGGCCCACACAAGTCTTATTTTTGAAAGAAAATCCAATTTGATCATCATCCATTGATCTTAAAGATAGTGTATAAAAGACTTTGCTTTGAAGAGAAGATGGGAGTCTCCATCTCCAGCTGTACACAAATGGAGTGTATTCAAATTTCTGATATTGAACCAAACCCCTCAAAGAACATTCCAAAAACATGTTGCCAAAAATATTTAAAAAATAAACAATAAAAGGAAATACCTCGAGACTCTTCTGTTTGTCTTTTGTCTATCATTCAAAGCACTCAAGAAATGAACTTTATCATCCACAAATACACACCACTACTTGTTTCTGTAAGAAAGAAATAAACGTCAGAAACGGAAATATCCACCAAACAGTGCAAATTTTGTAGGTGATGAGTAGGTTTATGTTGATATCAGAACATTAAATTTTCACTTTTCCCCCCAAAAAAAAATTGGAAAAAAAAAAGGGAAAGAGGTTTCCAAAGTAATCCTTGTAGGGATACCCATAAATTCTAATAGAAAAGCTTGCACCAAAGATTTGAACATCGCAAAGTAATCTTTGTAGGGATACCCACAAATTCTAATAGAAAAGCTTGCACTAAAGATTTGAACTTTCAAAAAAACTTGCAGAACGCAGCAAGCCCAGAATCTGAATTCTGCAATTCTCCCACCCAAGTATCAAAGGTACCACTCCAGAAAGCTGTTGCCTAAATCCCCAGTGAAAAACAGAGACATCAAACAGAGGGACAAAACGTTTACTGCAAAGTCTAAAAAACGAGAAGAATCTTCAATCTTGAACAGGGAATAGTCTAGAATGATATACCGAACGTTCAATCAAACGAAAAAATAATAAAAAATCACTTACCTCAGATGAAAGCTCGAGCTCTATTGCTCTATTGGGTAGAAACAGAGAGGGAATAGAGATTCAAAATTCAACTCTTCCCTTCTCTCTACTCAGAGGTGTCTTCATATACCCCACAACACCCTTCTCTCGATCTCTCTCTAGTCTCTATCCTGGGATCAATGCATGTATATATCCACAGTCGGTTACAAATACATTCAAAAATCAAAAAACTCTTCTTTCTCACTCTCTTTCTGAAAGTTCCATAGCTGTCACTGCAGAGTTGATTCTCTCTCTAGAAATTTATACTGGCAGGCATTACGTATGTATATGTGGAGAGAGATTGGTGCCTGCCGATGTGAAATGAAACGGGAACCATGCGGCTTAAAAGTCGTGCAAGTTATGGGATCGGACGGCGGAGATTAAGGGTATGGAACAGTAATCAGACCGTTGAGATTGGTGGAATTTGAACTGGGGTTGAAGGGATTATTTTACGATTATACCGAGGACGGGAAGCATTGAGACATGGCAGTGGTACGGTGCGGCCGTTTCGGTTGTCATTTTGCATGTGGATTTAATCGCGGTTTGATTTAATTTATGATAATTGATTTATACAGAGAAATTATAAAACAGTGAAATGAGATATTTATGGAGGTGGTCAGGTCCGATTGGAAATCAATTTTAGTAGCAGTTTGATCCGTCCCGCTATAAAACTTGATCAAGCTCTGACTAAGAAACTTAATCAAGTATGCGGCAAGTATCTAACAAAACAAGCCTCATGGGGCTTGCATCGGCTAAGGAGCTTGATCAAGTTTCTTAGTAAATGTGGCAGTTTGATTCCCATCATTTTGTCATTGAATTATAATGAAAAATTATATTGAAGTAAAATGAGTTGTGTAAATTTAATGAAAGTTTAAAATTTATGATTATAAATGAGCAGTTAAATCAGTGGTTAAATCAATAATAAGTGAAATTATAATGTGAATTGATAATGAAAATTAAACCCTTAACCAAACCAGTTAAAGGTTGGAGTCCTGTTATTTGATAAAAAGTTTTAAATATAATTTTTTTCCCAATCAAACCACATGAGTCGTCTTTATAAAATTTTCTATAAAATAAGATAAATTTTATGTTTAAATTATTTTTTCTCTACTCAGAGAGCAGCCCTAATATTGGGGCTAAAATGTTAAGGAAAGAAGTTAGGTGGAAAAATTTTCAGGGGGAAAAAACCCAATTCCAAATGATTTACAGGGGGGAAGACTTGGAGGGAAAATATGGGTATAGGTTTTGGGTTTTATTTTTTTTAATTTTTATATAATCATGCATTATAATTTACACTATGTTTATACTCAATGATATAACTCGTACCTATATTTATGTGAAAACGTTGGCGACCGTTGTTGATTTAACATCACCGTTTATATTTTTTAAAAAACTTTGGAATTGTACATATATGTGAAAATATAAATTGAAACCTCATTTTTTTTTGTTACACATAGACAATAAATTTTGTTCATATTTAATTGTTCATTTGTTACAAAATTTAAATTTTCATATCCTATATACTTATTTGGCTATACAAATTAAACTTGGACATGAAGCAGAATGGTATTGGTTTGTATAGTATTTGTGAGGCTAAAAATTGGAGAGGAGATTCTCTAAAATTTTGTGGCCAAATTTAGGGGAAAATATATAGTTTTGATCACCCACCAGATGTCTGACGAGATTATCCAGCTAGATGTATATTTGGCAGGTGATAATTTGTCAATTCATGTGTGGGACAACCTAAATGGAACAACTCACATGTGAGTTGTCCAATTATCACCCGTCACGTGTATATCTGGCGGGATAATCCCCCCTCTCCCCAGACATCTGGCGGGTGATCAATTTTAGGAAAATATATTTGTACTTAAAATTTTTAATCAAATTTTTACACACATGTATGTGGTCATATGATAACTTTTGATTTAAATATGATGCAATACGATGGGTAGAAGAATAAGATCTTGTCAAATGTCCAATGTGTAAGAAATTAAGGGTGTGTTTGATTGCATAAATTTTTCTATGGAAAATGTCAAATTTCTATCTAAATTTCAACTTTTATGTGTTTGATTCACAAGAAGAAATGGAATTTAAATTCCATAGTACAATTCTATTAAACATAACTTTTTTATTTTCTCTAGAAAACAATTCCCACATCTCCATAGGTAAAATATTTTCTAAGAAAGTTAAAAAATATTTTCTTTCCCATCCTTTTGTATCAAATGCACTATAAGTAAACTCATACGTACAAAGAGATAGCTCTTTAGTTTAGCCCCTCAAATGGGTTTTTTTAACTCTCCGAATGGCATTTTCTATCCCCAGTTAATTTCACAAAAGGTCATCAACCTTTGAGTTAAGAATCGATTGGATTCCCAACCTTTTTTATTCACTCTTCTGGGTCCCCAGCCTTTCATAGATACACACAATAGTTCCTTTTTGTCACTATTCTTTTGATTTTTTAACAAAATAACCGTTATACCCGTTAGCTTTTTAATTTTTTAAAAAAAGTTTAAAGATAATAAAAAAAGAAAATAAAAAACCCCACTCCATCCCATCTTCATCCACCATCCTTTCCCAAGATTGGCCGCCGAAAACAGTAGCATTCTGGCTACCGTTTTGGGTGGAAAAAAAAAGAGGGAGTGAATCCCCCCATTTGCTGCCGGAAATGGTAGCAAATGTGGGGAGGGAGGGGATTCACCACCCCACTGTGGCTGCTAGAAAGTGCTACTAGAAATAACAGTATGACAGCACAAAATGGGGGAGTCTCCTCCCACAAAGTGCTGCCAATGTGGGAGGAGACTCCCCCTTTTGTGCTATCGGAAACGACAGCCAAAGTTTGGGGAGGAGAGAATGCTGCCATTTCAAGCAGCAAATGATGAGGATTCACCATCTTTTTTGGCCGTCAGAAACGGCAACATTCCAGTGGCCGCCAACCGTAGGAGGGGATGGTGGGGTGGCTTAGGGTAGGAGGTAGGGGATAGGGTGGGTTGGGGGTTTTGTCTTTTTTTTTTTAATTATCTTTAAACTTTTTTAAAAAAAATTAAAAAGTCAAAGAGCATAACAGTCATTTTATTAAAAAAATTAAAAGAATAGTGAAAAAAGGACCTATAGTGCGTATTTATAAAATGTTGGATACCCAAGAGAGTAAAAAAAAGTTAGGGATATAACTGATTCTTAACTCAAAAGTTGAGGACCTTTTGTGAAATTAACCCTTTTCTCCCTCAAATTTGTACATTATTTGATTTTTATGGGAGAAGAACCCAAACCCTATCATTGGAAATGCTTTAATACTTAAAAGGTTTCAAGTTTTATTCTCTTGTATGTGGTTTGTTTTACTTATTGTAATTTTTTTGCACTGTATCTCAATAGTAGTTATATTTATGCTTAATTTTACTATTAAAATACATGTTGTAATTGTGCTTTAAAAAATTTATTTTTTCTTTAATCACGTAATAATAAAATCACCTTATATATTGTAAAAGATTTTGTGGAAGGTTTCTTATAAATAGCATTTTCCCAGGTATATGCTCTGTTTGGCAAAATTGATCTTTTATTTTTATTGAAAAGTAAAATGGCACACAGTCTTATTTGTCATTGATTTAATGAATGGTCCTACCATATAGACATATAGGACTGTCTTATCGAAAACTTTCTTCAATTATAATAGTTGACAGGTATTAATATTGTACATTTATTTTACTTTTTGAAATTTAAATTTGACCATTGGATTTTGATAGTTGTTTTGTATAGGATAATCATTATTTAGTACAATAATTTTAGGTAGGCATGTTTATTTAATATGAAAAAGTGACATATTTAGTTGTTAATTGTATAGTGGATAATTATGGGTCTTCAAATCCACCACTTGCATATAAGCAACCAATCCATGTTTGTTAACTAACCATGTCAATTATTCATGTCAGATAAATACATCTCCCTAAAATTACTCGTATTTAGTACTTGCTCACATAACATTAAATAATAAATTAAATCAATAATACCATTTAGCATTATTAGTATATAAATAAAAAAATTATCATACTATTTTTGTACACTTTTTTGAAGTGCAATTACAATTTGTATCATGATAGTGTAAGTACACATAGATATATACACAACGGGCAGAAATCAATAATACAAACGAAATCAAACTCATATACAGGAGACTACAAACTACATATAAAATGTAGACAAACCCCCACATGGGGAATCGAACTTGGGACCTGTACGTCCTAAGGCCTCAATTTTAGCCCCTTAATCAAATGGGCTAAGGCCTCATTGGTTAACACTTGACAACCACTATACTTAACACTTCATAATACATCACGTGATCACGTCATCAAGTCACAATTTTTTAATTTTCAATACAATTTAACCAATCAAATCATGTCATACAACACAAATTTAAAAAGTGGTTCATATAAGTGTTGCATTGGTTAAATTCTCATGTTCTGAGCATGAGGTCCCGGGTTCAAAACATACTACCCCTCCCTTGTTTCCTCTTTGTATTAAGAAAAAAAAAAGCAAATTTAAAAAATAAACGTTGAGTAAATTGAGGTTATTTATAAATGATTGCCAAAGATATATATATTTTTCATTTCAAAATAGCAATTAATGCGAAATAATATAACGGACAAAGTGCATTAATTCAATTTTTGAAAATCAAAATTTAAGAGATGTTATGATTATTATGAATTGATGATAAAAGTACCGAATATGATGAACCATTACGTTGGGAGCAAAATTATGTTTTGAGGAAATTATGGTGCGTGGTATCGTAATGGTACCAGACAGTGATCTAACGTAATATAAGTCATTAATGTGAGTCTATTATCACCCCACAAATCACATTAGTAGCTGAAATTGTGCTAAATCATCTATCTTATGTCTTAATAGTGTCAGACGCATGGTGTTATATCATTTCATAATACTTTTTGGGAAAAAATGGAAATACAACTTATTTATTTACCTAGGTATCATCGTAGGGATGGTAGATTCATTATTTGTTTTGTAAAAAGTAAATACGATAGTATATTTTACAAAAAATCTTACAATTTTTTATCAGCATTATGTCAGAGTTCATTAATTATAGCACGTAAGGCTACAAGCGTGTCTCATGAGTATTTAAATTTGATTACAGTCGATCGACTGGCTCTTGAATATTGAATGTTTACAATGATTGTTAGTTTTTCCAAGCAAGTGAAATTATGTTTTAAAAATAATTTTAAACCAAAAAACTTGACAGAGATGGAGCTAGTTTTTCATCTCAGTATGGTCATCATTTAATTTTGACACAGTGATTTGTCGACAATAATCATTGTGGGTACCATATTTTGTTGACTAAAATCATATATTTATTTGTAGTTAGAATAGTACAAACATCACAAGTTAAAACTTAGACACACAAAAAATATATATAATTGAACTAAAGTAATTTATATAAATTTTGAAATTAAAATTTTCATAATAATCAACTATATAATTAGATTGAGTGAAATAACATATATTAAAAATAATTAATAGTTTCTTAAATAGAAATTATGAAGGTTAAGTAATTAATTAATAAAATTACAGATGGGATCAATGTTTCACGAAGCGTAAAGAATTAGATCCCTTCCTCATCACAAAATGAAAGAAAAAAAAAGAATAAAAAAAGAAAGAGAGATACCCGGTCCGGCTATAGAAACAAAGTCGGATTCCTTATGAGCATAGTCTCCAATAAAATACAGACACATCACCTGTGCCAGATGAGGTATCAGCATCTCATTAATTGGAAGGAACCCGACCCTAGTTCCTTAGACTTGGCCGAGAGATAACACACACACACTCTCTCTCACACACAGAGTCACACACACACACATTATTGCTTGAAATACAATGACATATATATGATCATATATATTATAAATATGGCAACACAAGTTGAAAAGCAGTCACTTTTTGAAACTAGCTTTTGGTCATGAACAATTACAAGTGCAACATCCAAGGGTAACAAATTACTGCGGGCTAAAGATATTGATTTGAAATAAAGATAATTTAAAAAAAAAAAATCATAACTACCAATATAATTTTCAAGGAAATAATTCAACATTTTTAACAATTAGGTTATTTTGTTTCCCATTTTTTTTTTATAAAAGAACATTTGTTTATTTCACATTTTCCATTTTGTGTTGAGTATATATATAGTAATATAATAAATAAACTAAATTTTGACTTCTTATACAAATCGATATCAAATCAAATTTATAAAAGGAGATTATTTAATAATAATTATCTAATTGTTTTAAAAAAATAATAATACTAATAATTATATAATTAAACTACAAGAGTTCCAGACTTCCAGTAGGTCTAGATTTCTTCGAGATAATGTCGCTTCCAGTGGTGACTGCTTTTCCTTGGAATTTTGAGGATATATAATGGCTTGGGTTGTTAGTATTCTATATATCCTTAAATATCCTTGATTAACAGATTGGATTTCTTCATTAATTCGACAGAAGATATATCGACGATCATGGATGTGGATCTCGTCGGTAAAACCCTCCCGGATGAGGGAAACGACGGGCACGAATACATTATCCAGGAGCAAATTGGAACGGCCTCTGCTGCTAACGTCTACAAGGCGATCCATGTCGTGAACAGCCACCCAACAGAATTTGTGTCTCTCAAAGTTCTCCGTATGGCCAATTTGGAAGAATGGAAGATTCTTGACGCCGAAACCCTACGAAGTATCGAGGATTCTGACAACAGTGTCAACATTGTCGAGATGAAGACCACCTTTATGTCCAGACACGTTTACAGGTCTCACATATCACATTACTTTTAAATCAATTCTAATCACCTCATTAATTATTATGTAAAATTAGTAGAATAATTCTTGCAGGATTGCTTGTGTTTCAATGGACTATATGTCGGAGGGCTCGTTGCGATACATAACGGGAGAGTTGTTTAAGAATGGGTGGCCTGAAGACTGCATTGCCATTGCTTTAAGAGAAACCCTAAAGGGAGTCTCTTTTCTACATGGGCTTGGCTATATACACAAAAAGATCGACGCTGGACAGATTTTTGTTCATTGGGATGCTGAAAACGACGAAGACGTTGCCATTAAACTCGCTTTCGAAGCTACAATTTACGAACACAAACATAATAATCAGGAAAATATTTCTGCACCATTGAGAAATATTTGTTCGTTTGAGGCGTCTTTTGTACCTACGTCGGATATATGGGCGATAGGAATAACTGCGATGGAATTGGCATCTGGGTGTTTTCCGGTGAAGAATAGGCTGGGGTTCCAGGCGGTGATCAGTGAAATAATCAAGAAAAAGAAAGTGCCAGCGGCAATGGTGGGGAGGCAGTTTATGCCAGAGTTTGAAGAAGTGGTGGTGAAATGCCTTACGAGGGAGCACGAAATGCGGCCGACGGCTGATCAGCTTCTGCAGTTGGCGTTTTTCCAGAGAAGTAAGGATTTGAGATTCTTCCAGGAAGCTGTGGTGAATGCCAAGAAAGGTAGAAAATAATTGATGAATTCATCTCTGATCAATTAAATAATGAGATTGGAGTGATGAAGTTAGTTAAATATCTCTTTATTCTTTAGTTTTTGTTGAGAGATCGGAAGAGTAATTTTGGTGCATTTTGTTTAAACAGTCAAATTAGGTTGTATATATATTGAGTTCATCAAATTCAAAAGTGATCAAAACCAGATCGAAATTAATCGTGTTATCTTCATACATGAATTAATTCTCTTCGAAGTGCCTCCTCTTATAATCAATGAGTTAAATGGAGGGTGTACTATATATATAGATTAGTAATTAAAATTAGTGAAGTTGCTTGTAGCTACTCCTAATTAATTACATGAGAGGGAAATTTTCATAGGCATGTTTATGAGGCCATATAATGTGAGGAATGGATCGGAGTGTACGTAGTAATATATTACGTAGTCAATGTACGTAGTAAATTTATACAGATCAGAGTACATTTTAAGTATAATTGGAAATGTGTGCCAAGCAGGAGAGTGATAATGTTTATCTGATGATTTATATGATTAATGAGGTGTAATGTTTTAATTGGTGGGACAACAAGGGGGATTGGCCGTTTTAGATGCTAGATTCGGTCTGTTTTTATTGTGGATGGCAATGGAACCGCAATTTGAAGATCGAACCCTAATTAACCCGTAATATACAGAGTATCCTGGCTACAATATCATCTCTCAAATCAACTTACGAGCTTCGATCTCACATCAGGAAACCAGTTAGCCACAATCGCAACCTGAAAAGAGAAATGTAAATCTTGAAGGGAAATGTAACACCACTGTAAGCAATGTCATGTGTGGTTAGTTAAATTAAAAGAAAAAGAAACTAAATTGGCAAAATTGGTGTTGTAAAATTTACGAGGTTTGGAGGAGTATACCGAGACGTCATTTTAATTTTAGCACAATTGCGGTGATCATGTGTGAGTGTGATATATTAACGCGCATGATGCATGGCGTACAAACTCAAGGTTATGTGCTTGTCTACTTTTTACACACTAGTGTATATATATATATACACACACGCGTGTTTTGCACGTAATTGTATATTTTTATTGAGGATAAAAGATTGTGAGTAAACAAATATATTCACTTTGAGAACTTAAAAGAACACTAATTAAACCGTTGACTGCGTCCTCCTTCAATTCAAATATATATATATATATATTGATAATTTTATTTTGCTCACACATGCATGTTATTATGCATACGTTTACAAACTAATCAAAAATAAAGAACAATTCTGATGATACTTCCTCTCAAATCAGTTCATTTAAACGTATATATGACCATTTACAACATAATAAGATCATAAAAGCCCATTAGACAGGACAAGAAATTGCTATTACTCATCAGTACGTACGATCTCATTATTTCAGATTATCATGCATGCATATTCAATTATTCATCAATCAATTTCCTCCATTCTTGGCATTCATGATCAGAGGCCAGAGCTTCCTGGAAGAACTTCAAGTCCTTGCTCCTTCGGAAAAACTCCAACTCCAGAAGCTGATCAGCCGTTGGCCGCTTCTCGTGGTCATCAGTAAGGCATTCCAGCACCATCTCTTCAAACTCCGGCGAAAACTTCCCCAGCCCGGCCGGTTCATCACCAACAACAACAACCTTCTCGTCCGACTCTTCCTCATTTCCCTGTCCAAGCATCAATAACCTCTCCAATGTGGGAAGTTTCCTTTTCTTGGTTATATAACTCTTCACCATGTAAAAAGCAGACATATCCTTCACCGGAAAAGACCCGTACGCTAAATCCATCGCCGTAATTCCAATGTTCCAGATGTCCGACGATGGTACGAACTTGAAGTTAGATGCCTCCGGCGAAGAGCCCCATCGGCTTATACCACTAATTGGTAGAGTTTTTGGACTAGGACCATAATAAACAGCAGACATATTTTCTTGATCATTATATGGCTCGTACATGGTGATTTGGTACGCAAGCTTAATAGAGGCAAGGCTTTCGTCCGAACGAACAAAGATTTGTCCCGCGTCGATTTTCTTGTGTATATGGCGAAGCTGGTGTAGAGAGGAAACCCCCTTTAGTGCTTCCCCTAGAGCTATAGCGATGCATTCTTCGGGCCATCCATTTGGGAAAAATTTTGTCGTCATAATCCGCAATGACCCTTCAGACATGTATTCCGTTGAAACACCTGCAAATTTGGTGTTCATGTGTCTCGAGGTGATGCTGCTCTTCAGCGCAAGGACGTTAACAGTGTCTTCGGAATCCCAGATACTTTCTGGGATTTCCGTATCAAACTTCTTCCACTGTTTGACATCGGCCATACGAGCGATTTTAGGGAGACAGTTTCTGGGGCGGCTGCATTGTGGTTCTTGATTGCCTTGAAGACTCGTACACCATTGGCGTCGACCCCAATTTCCTGCTCGATTATATACTCCACGCCGTCCTCGCCATCGTCTGGGAGGGTCTTGCCGATGATATCAAGTGGCGCCATGCATACATATTGTGATCGATGATTGAAAAGAAATTTTCCTGTTTCTTGATAAAGGAAAGCTTGAAGGGAGATAATGGAGATCACGGCGGCCGGATTGATCATGTGAGTTCGGAAATATTTGAAAGAAGATTTAATTAGGGGGTTTTGTACGTAGGATTATAATCTTCCAGTTACGTTTCTTGAAAAGAGAAGAATGGAAATCTTGAAGAGAAATGGAGGTGGAGAGAGTTCAGAGATTTGAAGGAGGACTTAAGGGGGAAATCAGAATAAGAGTGATTAACTGAATTAACCGTCGTTGGGAGCATATATATATATATATATATAGAGAGAGAGAGAGAGAACTGGCAGTACTTAATGGAATGAAATGAGTGAGTATCGTGACATTGATCGATCATCTTGAGCACAGTCGGGGCGATACATGTTTAAAATTCACAAGCAAGCTCAAGTAGTTTTACTCATGGTTTTACGTGTTTTTTAGAATACAAATTAAAATGCACAAAAGAATTTAAAATTCGTTAATAAACAAATATGATCTGTCTATATAAGACAAGAAAGTGAGATATTATAATACCCGACTCTACCTTTGCCGAATTTCTCGAGGGATGGGCGCAACTGCGCAAGGAGTGTTAAAGGATCTACGGCAGCTAGCTAGCATGATTTTTAGCGGTAGGATGGTGTGTTTAGACTTTTCCGGGGAAAAAAAAGACTGGTACCATGCATGCAAGGATAATTGGTTTATTATTTACTTTCTATCATGAAAAAAAGGGCCAAATTATAGGTTGTGACTAATTTGCTGTCTAGGCAAAAGATGGGAACTGATAATAGGGCAATTTGCCCCTAGCTAATTGAAATATATAAGCCTGGACCTGGTTGGAATTTTTCTCAAAAATGACCCAAACAAAATTAGGAAATGTGATCACTTTCGACACAATTAAGCCCATATGATATATAATCAGAAATTTCCGTTTGCTTGCAAAAATTTTCAGGCAAAATAAAATTTTTGATCATAGCATAAATGAAACTTGCCCAATAAAGGGAAAAAGTAATGGGGGGGACTGAAATAAATTCAGGTTAATTTCTTTTTGTACTTTGATTCTATTATTAATTGGGCTACTTTCATCACACTTTAATTTATTTGTTAGTAAATCCACATTCACGTGTAGCGTGTATTTATGCACCTATATAAGATTGGAGGCGTAAAAGTGTCATAAAGCTGCTAATGAGTATCAAGATCTAGTTGATTATGAGTGGAAGTAAAGATGTTATGAACAATGACACAACTGTTTTACATACATTTCACTACGTCTTTAGCGCATTGAGCTTTTACCCCACCCATCATGCTCTTTAAATGCACATTACCGTGCAATTAATGTACCAAAGACTTGACCTTGACAATTTTCCACGGCTCTTTAATTAAGAGTAATATCATTTATTTAGATAAATACCATTATTCTTTAATTAAGCATGGGTTTTGGTTTTGCATGAATCGGTTCACTTTACTAACTGCCAATTCTCTCTCTCTCTCTCTCTCTCTCTCGCCAACGGTTTCAGTTAATTACTCTTCAGAATTTCCCCCCTCAAATCTTCTCTCAAAAATCTCTGAACTCTCTCCCCTTCTCCATTTCCTTCAAGATTTCCCTTCTTCTTCTTCAAGAACCAGAAAGAAACCCACCCAGAATCTCCATTCTTCTCTCTTCAAACGACATGGCTACTTCCCAATCTCGTGCTCGTACTCGTGCTCCTCATTATCTATATCTTTTAGGAAAAACAATCCCAGCAGATGGCTCCGGTGACCGGTATGAGATGATCGAGATAATTGGGATTTCCTCTTATTCAAATGTCTACAAAGCAGTCTACTTGCCTGAAGACAGAGAAGAGGAGACGCAGCAAAGAACATTGAAACTGAAGGAGAAAGTGGAGCAGGAATATGTTTCTGTGAAGGCACTCCCCCATGAAATCTTCCGGCAAGAATCCGAGATTCTTGGTCAAGAAATAAGGAGAAGTGTTTCTTCTTATACTCCAGGGGCCGGAAATATCATCGAAATCATGAAGCCTTTCCACTTATATGGCAAGCTTACTTGCGTTTCCATGCCGTACATGTCTGAGGGATCACTCAGACACATAATCAGTAAACATTTCACGGGAGGATTGCCAGAAGATTGTATTGCGGTGGCTCTTCGAGAGACCCTTAAGGGCCTCTGTTATCTCCATGCACGAAGCCTAATGCACAAGAAACTCGACGCCGGGAAGATTTTCGTTAATAGGGCCGATTCAAATGAGATCGAAATTAAACTGGGTTTTGAAGCTTCCATCTATGAACACGGTGAACAAAGAATGAATCCTGACGTAACTGGTTCAACTTCTGCTCTGCCACTGGGGAAGATAACAGAGTGGGGCGCTGCCCCTGAGATTTACCTGGAAGAAAAGGAAACTAGATACAGTTATAAATCTAAATCTGATATATGGCTGGTGGGGATCATAGCGTTGGAATTGGCCTATGGGAGTTTTCCGGTATGCGATCGGGATGAGTTTGATGCAGTGATTGAAGAAATAACCAAGAAAAAGAGACTGCCGACGCTGGAGAAGTTGAAGCAGATTGCATATAAGGAGAAAGTGAAAGGAAAGGGGAAAAAGGTCTTGAAGTTCTTGGAGGGGAATTTGAAATCTCTTGTTGAGAAGGGAAAGAAAATGAAAGACAAGGTAAAGAAATCGGAAGAGGAGCAGCCATTTTCTCCGGAGTTCGAAGAAGTGGTGGCGAAATGCCTTAAAGCAAAGCGGGAGAAGAGGCCGACAGCTGGGCAACTTCTCCAGTTCGAGTTTTTCCGCAGAAGTAAGGACTTAAAGTACTTCGAGAGGGTTGTGTTGAACGGGCAGAGGGAAGGGGATGATTCTGGTAATTGAAGCTGAAACTTAATCAGTGGATTAGGTGAAATTCTTGTCCATTTTTCTCTAAGAGTTTTTCAAAATTGTAACTAGAGTACTAAACAAACACTCTAATCTAGAAATTCTGCAGAAACAATTTTTTTGGGTTAAACTTGGGTCTGAAATTGTCATTATCAGATTAAGTTTAATTTCGCGTTTGGATTCAGTTTAATTAAAAAAATGAGATGAAATGGGAAGTATTGAGACATTGATCGATCATAATGAGCATGGTTGCGGTGCATGACGCTTGGGAGTACACACAAGTTCAAGTAGTCTACTTGGTTATAAACATGTTTTTTTAGAATACAAATTATAATGTACAAATAATTTTAAACAAAACAACAATGTGAAATATCTTATTGTAATATCGGACTCTACCTTCCCCGAATTTTCCTTAGGGACGGGCGCAAGGATGTTAAAGGACCCTATGGCAAATGCGTGCATGGATAAGTCTATAGTCATTTTTATAAAGATTAAAAAAATCAATTAATATTGCTGGAAAAGTAAATTTTAGATCATTTTCTTAGTATTTTAATTTATTAATTACTTCACCTTAATAATAGTTTTATATTAGTGATAACAATACACGTTGAATAATGGTATATATGAGAATTAATATTTCAATTATAATAATTTAAATAGAATAGAAAAGAGTAACTTTGTGGAGATCATCCTGATAGTGATGAATAGAATTTTTGAAATGGATAAAAATAGAATACAAATCTATCTTTGTGAGAAATGACGAACCTGCCCCAATAAAGGGGTGAAGTAGCCAGAATTGTGAAATAAATACAAGTTAGTTTCAATTGAGTACTTTGACCCTGTTACATGATGTATTCCCCATTCCATGAGGGTATGTGTATTCATGCAAAGTGGATCCACATTTACGTGGTGTGCTACACAAGACGGGCAGTGTGGAAATGCCATGAGGCTGCTAATGAGTATTGTTAGGAACTAAGGTTCCATAAAGAACTGAGGTTCCATCCCAAAAGATTAACCTGTCAGGTGGAGTAGCCCAATTCCTTATAAACCTACCACTTTTCCCAAGTTTAACCGATGTGGGATTCATTCGCACCTTTTTTCCCAACAGAGTATTATTTTGGTTCTTGGTTAATGGAACATCAGGAGATTACTAGTAGAAGCGTACGTAATTATGAACAATATGACGCAACTTTTATGCATTTCACTACTTCTTTAGTACATTGAGCTTGTACCCACGCATCGCATGTGTTAAATACACCATATACTAAGGACTTGATCTCGATAATTTTCCACAGCTCACGCTTTTTAATTAAGCATGGGTTTAAGTTTTGGCTTGCATAAATTCCTCTCTTCAATATAACTCCAGAAACCAACTTCGGTAACTGCCAATTCTCTCTATATATACACTCCAACGGTTTCAGTTTAATTACTCTTCTGAATAATTTCCCCCTTAAATCTTCTCTCAAAAATCTCTCGACTCTCTGCTTCTCCATTTCCCTTATTCTTCTTCTTCTTCAAGAAACAGAAAGAAACCCACCCAAAATCTCAACAAAACCTCATTCTTCTCTCTTCAAACTTCATGGCTAGTTCCCAATCGCGTGCTTCTACTCGTGTTCCTCATTATCTATATCTTGTAGGAGCAACAATCCCAGCAGATGGCACCGGAGACCGGTATGAGATCATCGAGAAAATTGGGTTTTCCTCTGTTTCAAATGTCTACAAAGCAGTCTACTGGCCCCAAGTCAGAGAAGAGGGATCGAAGCAAAGAAAGTTGACACTGAAGGAGAAGGTGGAGTATGTTTCTTTGAAAGCAGCCCCCCACGAAATGTTCCGGCAAGAATCCGAGATTCATGATGAACAAATAAGGAGAAGTGTTTCTTCTTATACTCCAGGGGCCGCAAATATCGTTGAAATCATCAAGACTTTCCACTCACATGGCAAGCTTACCTGTGTTTCCATGCCGTACATGTCTGAAGGATCACTCAGATGCATAATCGGTGAACATTTCACAGGTGGATTGCCAGAAGATTGCATTGCGGTGGCTCTTCGAGAGACCCTAAAGGGGCTCTGTTATCTCCATGCACAAAGCCTAATGCACAAGAAACTCGATGCCGGGCAGATTTTTGTTAATAGGACTGATTCAAATGAGATTTCCATTAAATTGGGTTTTGAAGCTTCCATCTATAACCACGATGAAAAAAGAATGAATCCTAATGTAACCGGTTCAACTTCTGCTCTGCCACTGTGGAAGATAACAGAGTGGGGTGCTGCCCCTGAGATTTACCTGGCCGAAGAGGAAACTAGATACAGTTATAAACCCAAATCTGATATATGGCTTGTGGGGATCACGGCGCTGGAATTGGCCTACGGGTGTTTTCCAGTATCCAATCGGGATGAGTTTGAGGCGGTGATTGAAGCAATAACCAAGAAAAAGAGACTGCCGACGTTCGAGAAGTTGAAGCAGATTGCACATAAAGAGAAAGTAAAGGGAATGGGGAAAAAGGTTTTGAAGTTCTTGGAGGGGAATTTGAAATCTCTTGTTGAGAAGGGAAAGAAACTGAAAGGGAAGGGAAAGAAATCGGAAGAGAAGCAGCCATTTTCCCTGGAGTTCGAAAAAGTGGTGGCAAAATGCCTTAAAGCCAAGCGGGAGAAGAGGCCGACTGCAGAGCAACTTCTGCAGTTCGAGTTTTTCCGCCGTAGCAAGGACTTGAACTTCTTCCAGAGGGTTGCGTTGAACTTGAATGGCCAGAGAGAAGGGGACGATTCTGGTAATTGAAGAATGTTGAGCTGAAACTTACTCAGTAGATCATGTGAAAATCTTGTCCATTTTTCTCTCAAAAGAGTTTCAAAACTATAACTAAACACGCTGTAATGCAGAAAATCTGAAAAAACTCTTTTTTGGCAGTTCAAAAACTTGGTTTTGACATTGTTTCAAGAATCATTAAAGTTTCATGTTTGGATTCAGTTCTTGAATGCATTTTGTTGTTAAGTAGAAATACCAAATGAAATGAACATATATAGATATGAACTCTAATGCTAAATTCAACTCATTATCATCAAGTTCGCTGTCCTAAATATAACGTTACCAAAACGATACATTTGGGGGATTTCTAGATTTCTTTGTGAGTTTTCACATTTCATCAACCCTTCTTTCTTTTGTTTCTTGCTTTCTCCTGGTCTGATGTGTGAAACAATATGATGGAGAAACGGATTTTGGCCGAGAAGCATCTAGTTTCCCACACTCAATGCTAATTGCAGGGCGTGTTCAGCTTCTTTTAGGAATAAACGTGCTAGCTGCTTCTGCCCTCGTCGATATACTATGCTCGACCACCTATTCCGACTCATAACAGGATGCTGAAGAGAGCCGTCGGCATCACATCTGCATCAAATTAAAATGGTAAGAGTTCATTCAAGAAAATAGTAGTTCGACAGGAAAATACTCAGTTGCAAGTTATATTGCAAAACCGAACCATAATTAGCATTTTTCAGACAGAAAATAGACATTGTCTTCCTTTGGTGAAGCGTCCACTACTTTTATGATTTTACCAGAATGTATAACTAGAAAAAGGCTCTGGAATTCTGTGTAAACAACATTCATATCATCGCGTATTGAAAGGTGCATTAGTTAATCCTGGAAGTAATTTTTCCTTTTTAAAGAAGCATCAATATTTTCAATACCTCTTGCAATCTTCAAGATTTTCAATGCCATGCGCCTTCTCAAGTAGATCAGCATCACTCTCCTCTGTTCCCGAACCCTCTTCGAGTTCCATCAACCTTTTCCATGCATAAAATAGTGAAAGACCAAAAGGATTAGGTGATGCAAATAAAGAATTATCCATACACCACGCCGTTTAAAGAAAATTCTGAAGTGGTCTATAGGTGGCATGCGTCATGCTTCCCATAGAAAACATAAGCTCAGTGTTGGGTTTGCCATAACAGGTATAAGACATTATGAAAAAATTGTCAAAAGAGGAGCATAGGACATATTCTGATTCTCTTAAACTCGGCTATTTACATTATGCTAGTTTGGTGAAGCTCACAAAGTTATATGAAGATTACTTCGTATTAATAAGATCAACAAGTAGCTGCAAAGCACTGGAGTCACCACAAGCCTCCCATATAGCGGATCGAACTTCAGTCTCAGATGGTTGCCTCTCTCCAGACCCAACAAGCTTCAAGAAAGGAAGAAATCAAATCAACCAAATACATTGGATAGAGATAATCAGCAATAAATATCATGTCCTATGATTCAGAAAACATGAGAGCTAGATGAATTCTTCCTGACCATCAAGTAATCAATACAACTGCATTCCAAGTTTCTGGTAAATTTAGAAAGTAATAAGAATATATCCGAATTTAGACTTTTTCCCTCCATATGAAAAGCTTTAAACAATGATTTGGACTTTCTATGCAAAAATATGTGTGATGCATATTCAACTGACTTGAGAAACTCAGAAACTGAAAAGAATGGTTGAGTAAAAACATAAAAATAAAATTCCATTCTTCAGCAAAAGATTTAGCAACCCAGAGGTAATGAATTAGCAAAATCATCAAAATTTGAACAGAGGACAGGGCTATATTTCACCACATGAAAGCTCACCTCCTCAAGTAACGAAGAAACCTTGTAGAGCTCGCTTTCCTTCATAGATATTGTTCTCAAGGCAGTTAAGAAGTCTTCAGGAAAAACAAGTTTATTTATGTAAGAAGGCATATTGCGCGAACCACTCCAACTGAAACTGCTAAACCTCTCATTTGCAGCCTCCTTATTAGTTCCTTCTTCTATGGTACTTTGGGGGAAAAACCCATGGTTTAGCAAACCTCTTGGCAGGAGACACCTCAATTCCGCTTTCTGGAAAGACCCACACCATTACGCACCAGTGATGAAAATGCAAATGTGCTCATATGACCATATATGCAAACAAAAAGCCCACATGTACTAAATATGAGCACTACAGAACTAGCGGTATGGATCGTACAGTGCGTCATAGTAGTTAACCTGCGCTTCAAGAAGCTGCAGTTTGGAGTCTGAAAAAGGAACATCTTGAATGGCATCTACTGGATAATGAACCTGTGGTGCCAGTTTAAATTCAACATGTAAGTTCACATCTCTATTTTGGCATGGATTGAAACAAAAAATGCCGCATTATGGACAAAACATCAAAATCAAACAATAAGCTTTCAAAAGAATTATTATCAGGAATAAGTTCAATCCTGGATGAAATTACCATGAGAAAATCATCTGGATTATCATTTATAACAAATCCATAAAGGTATAGCAGCTCCTGCATAAATATAAATGATTGTTAAATGTTGAGAAAGATAAGGAGCTTCTGGTTGCTTAATTACTAACCAATTAGCGAATCTAAAAGAGATTGTCAAACATGATAGTAGTCGTCTAGTTATGCATAATTGCATTTAGAATCCTTTGCTGCACTATCAGCTGGAAGTGATATATCCTAGAAAGTTAAAAACAATAAAGTGGTCTACATGTTAAGCAGATAGCAACTACAAAGTTAGCAATTCAATGACAAATTTGCATCCCACCGAGAAAATGAGGAAAAACTAACAAAAATCTAGGAGATTTTGACAATATTTGTATTCATGTCAATGCACATATCTATTTTCGATGAGATAGACTGAACAACAGTTGATGATCTGACAAAATTACTCGATGTTGAGTATACCAAATAAAAAGTGAAAATACCTCATTTCCCTTATTGCCATAACTGATTGATATCTCTTGGTTGCTTTGGGAACAATTTGGCCCAGCTAAAGAAGAATAATATCATGGGTCAGAAAAACCAAACACGTGGATACCTCTGATAGAAATATTTAAGGTACAACTTTATATGATAGTTGGATTAGAAACATAATTAATTATCTTAATTTTTTTTTTTTTTTTGGTTGTTGTTGTTTAGAGAGGGGGAGGGGGGATGTATGGTCAGAAAGTAACAATAAGGGAAATGCGAAAATTGATCGTTTCCCCCCAGATAATGTGTAGTTGAGAATGAATGTTAATATAAGGTCCCGCTTTATATGATTGTTGGATTAGCTGCATAATCAATTATCTAAAGAGTTTTGTGTGTGCGCTTCCATAATAGCCTTAGTAATAATCAGTTTCCTGATTTAGTGAGCACTTTGTTGAAAAGCAGTTGTACTTCATTTACCGATTAAACCAAGAAAGAAGTTCAAAATAATTGATTATTGCTTATCAGGTACATCAGAAGACTTTAAACTGTCTAAGAGACAAGGATAAAGACATAAGGAAAGAATCCCACCCGAAAGAAGGTACCTAGAGAAAGGAACTCCTGTTACTGATCCTGTACCATCAACTTCCCATGTTGCAGCAGGCTTTAAATCTGCACAGAAAAATTGCAGAAAAAAAGAACAGTAGAATTTGAACCCCACAATTTCCAATTTGAATAACTGAATTTTGAAATATGATCAGAAGATTCTAGTAAAAACATAATGATGTAAAAGAGGTCGACCGTGTATTAATCATTTCCACAAATAGCTTCAAATTCCAATATGTGACTCTTCCAAAGCTAACAAAGAGAGGACAATATCTAAGTGTAAAGGTTAAAAGGAAGATGATCTACGGCTTTACAGCAATCACAAATAGCAGTAACTATCATGTCAGTGCTAATGAACAGCTGGATGAGAGGATGGTCAAAGTAACAGTTTCCGAAAAAAAAGCAAGAAATATGTTATATGATGCTAGAAACCGCTTAAGAGAAGGACTTAATGCAATCTCTGTGTGTCTCTGTGTGTGTGTTTGCGCCGGTAAGGTGGGATTCTTTTTTTTTTTTTTGGGTGGGGGTGGGGTTGAGAACATTTGCATCAATAAAAATTGGAGGAAAGGGCAGTGACAAGGAAAAGGAATGCAAGACAGAAGAATTTCAGCATGCATATTACCCAGTCTGCCCAAACGCAGGTCTTTGAGGGATTAAAATAGTCTATAGTTAAACCAGTTTAAGCAACCCCAAATATTTGTGGGGTATTATTTTTCTATTTCTGTTTCCCAGTTGAAATTGGTCAAACAATTTCCACTCACAAATTTCACTGGACCCACAGACCACTCATTTCAACCAATATCATTTCTATTTTAAAACAGAAATAGGAAAACAAAAGGAATAGGAAAACAAAAGGAGCTTAAGCAGGAAATTCTTTATACCGAATACACTTTTATTTCGATTAATATAATCCATTAATCGTTATGCAGTCTTGTCCGATGCATCAAAAATACCCAAAATGATATGTGACACAGGGGTTCCGAAAATAAATAACATTTCCACGTAGCCAACTTCAGTGACCCAAAGGCAGTCAGATTACCATGGTTGCAAAAGTCAATGCCTGGAACAAGACCCTCAACCCAAATTGTCCCTTCTTGTAGTGAAGTGGATACAACTCCAGAAAGTTGGCTTTCAGACTCGAGTATCTGTTGAGCTGATTCCAGCAAAATTAGGGTCACAAGTTCACAAATAGGAGAGTCAAGTACAAATTCTTGGTAGTTTGAACCTGGGTTGTTTGTTCAGATGAAAGTGAAGTGAAAACGTAAGCTAATAAGAATGGAAATCACTCACCTTTCCCATTTTCTTGGTCATCCAACTTCTCACTGGAAATGTGGTTGCTAGATGGCTCAGGATCTCTGCCTTTTGTGGTGTCATTCCCTTCTGGAATATCTGGGAACAGACATGAACGAGGAAAAGGAATGTTCAGTGCCCGAGTCCAGAAGATGGAATTCGCCCTGCATTATCAGCAACCAGTCTGAACTTCACAATCTTGCAAATAGTTTTTGGAAATGAAATGCAACATTGAAGATTTGAACAAGAAAATAGTCAGAGAAAGATGTATACCATAGGAAGTCTTCAAATATCACCTCTCTGCGAAAATTGACTCAAAAGGGTACAAATGTTCAGTAAAGAAATCAGAAATCTAATTAGAAATACACATAGGTATGAAGTAGTGTAGATATATTACGCAAAGAAAAACATTAAAAATGAATCAGAAATCAGATATCTGTATTTTGAACAAATTCCACGAGTAATTCTAGCCCAGCCGAAACCGTGCATTATACATGTATGAACAATCCAAGGATGACTGAATTAAAATATCCACCCCAAGCCATGTCTGGTTCTATTTAGGATAAAGTGTCTAATCTTAGAATAATCTTATGAAGTATTAAATCAATGATACTAAATGGAACAAACTTGTGTAGGTAATGTGTTCTGGAAAATGTCAATAATTTTACTACTGCCACAAACCTTTCTGGGTTTCCATCAAGAGCCAAAAGCTTGTTTCCTAGTTTCTTCACTTTATCATCAAACAGAGACTGCAAGTTTTTCTTCTGTAATATAAAGCTGTGTTCAGTTGCCCATAGATGTATATGAGATAGCAATTGTGCAAAAAGTCAAGTGTTTTTTGTTACTTTTGTTGATATAACGAATAAAAAGTTTATAGAAGTACAATGAAATACTATTGAAGCTATTTCAGATGCTGATAAACCTGCTCTCCTTGGAAAATTAAGTCTAAAAGTTCTGAATCCTACTTTTGCAGGCAAAATCGTATATAACAGAGAAAAACAGCAAACAATTTGAAATTCAATCTCCAAATTCAATGCAGATCCAGAAAAGATGTCATCCATAGCCGCTACCGTGCCTGCAATTCAGTTGCCCGATACAAAGTTGTTCCCTTCAACTCTAAGAGCTCATCGTCAGAGAACCACAGCGGATTCCCAAATGTAGTTGGAAGCATGTCAAGATACCTGGAAACAGTGTAATAATGGTTACCTATTTATCTCAAAGGGTCGGGGGGGGGATCCTTCAAGACAAGGTTTAAATCTATGTTTTACATACGGCTTCCAAGAAGAGTTCTTCCTCAGGCGCTCAACAGTTAGAAACAACATTATCAAGAATCGGTCATCTACTTCTCCTTCCTCAAGCATTGCCCTACATTCAGGTCCCAGCAAAGGATCTTCTAGCACCCTTGTAGGAGTTATTGCTAAATGGAGTGGGACCACCAATAGAATCCCTGAATTTATTTGCAGCCAAATCCATGCCAACAAGCAACTTAACTTCATAACTTATATGGTTATAGTTTCTCGACACCCAACAAATAAGATTTTGGACCACTTATCTAACCAGCCATAATAAGTATAGCTTGATCAATGGTCATCAGGATACATAAGTTTTCATCCAAACCAAAAAAGGAAGAGTGGAACAAACTGATCCTTATCACCAGACAAGCAATACTGTTTTCTTTCAAATTGCAGACAGTAATTTAAATTGGCATAAAGTTGAAAAACGGAGTAACTGGGTCCAAATCCCGCAAAACCTTAATTCAAAAGAATTTTCTGACTTCATATCAATCCGTTTTCAAATCAATTTATAATGAAAATTTTAGCTGAATGGTTCTTCCTTCTAACCGCGTCATTTTGGGATGTATCACATATGTGTTAACATATTACAGATGGATTAGCCCTTTGTTCCAGACTAGGAAAAGAAAAAAGGGTCCAAAACCCCGCAAAAGATGGAAACTTTTAAGTTATAACTTACTCCAATTTAACCGGACTCCAGTTATTTAATCCTAGTCCTTCTGGAAATTTCTTCTCAATCAGACAGATTATAAACATTCACAGAAATCAGCAGAGAAATGCAGTGAATAATAAATGTAGTTTTAACAAAAAATAAGAAAGCAATCATTTACCATTAGGGGCAACATTAGAATAGAAAATTCCAAACCCTTTACTGGAATCGCAGCATTTGATATGGCAACCCCGTAGTTCCACTTCATTCACCTGAACTCAAATGGCTTTGTCAAATTCTAAAATGGCTAGCCACATGGTGAGTGAAAAGAGCTCAAGGGGGAGAGGACCATGACAAAAGAATAAAATTTTAAAATTAAGAAGTTTTTGAACTACCTGTAGCCATTGCAGAAAATTTTCAAGCTTGGCTTCTTCTAAGGATGCCATTGATTAAGTCACTCTTTCTTTCCCAGTGCAGAGAGAGACGGAAAGCACGGCACGGCACGGCACGGCATCGGATCCGAATTTTCTTGATGGGCCGTTAGCATTTAACGGACAAAAGCCCATGAGGTTGAATGGTTCGTGTAATCGGCCATCTAACTAGCCCGCATTGCCCCGCTCTCTTCCACCACAATGGGCTGGGATATTTATGACCCGAAACGACTCACTTTCGAAATGAACCAATGAGAAATTACTACTCTATTAGTATAACTGATTTTTATGGAGTCATTGAACTATGTGTATAGAGTCTGACTGATAATGTGACGTAATAGTTTTCTATTGATAGTCGAGCTTTATACACGGAGCTTGATCTGGCTCAATAGACACACGTGTAGTGTATGTTGCTAGTCGGGGCCCTGGCCAGTGGACACTTTATGACACTCAAATGCCGGTGCTCAATTGCCTCCCATCATCTTCTGGTTTATTTAGGTTGATAAATGGGTGAAGCATAATGATCTCAATATGAATACTAAAAGAATCATAAGGGCTGTGTAAGGATTAATCAATGCGCTTAAGCTGGCAAGGCTTTCTGGGATGCCAAGGTATTATTTGCTTTTGGTGAAGCATTTTGTTAGTTACTCAGTATAACCATAACCATGAGACCTCACAAATCATGGTCTTATAGTCGAATTTTACCACAAAATGGTACACATGAGGGTCGAATTTAAAATTTTCTTTGATGGTGGGTCAATTTACTAATTTCGCTGAAAGTGTGGGACATTTAAACACTTTTCCAGTCTACACATCCACCATGAACAATGTTCGCCGCCGTTGTCCGCCGCTTCGGCCGCCGGAAACCACTGCCTTTAACCACAATTTCCCCCAAGCGCCGCCTCTTCTCCACCTCCTCTTCTTCTACTTCAGACCTCTACACTAAATACTCTTTCAAGCCTCCCGTTTGTCTCCATCCCACTGACTCCTTTAAGCCTCAAACCAGAACCCCGCCGCCGCCGCCGCCGCAACCCAACAACAAAAAACCCTCGAAACCTCCGTACCGCCCACCATCATCCCTCGACCGAACCGGTAAAGAGCCGGTCCATTCCGACCTCCCGTTTGATTTTCGGTTCAGTTACACAGAGAGTAGTCCAAATTTTAGGCCTATCGGCCTTCGAGAGCCCAAGTACTCCCCGTTCGGGCCGAGTCGTTTGAATCGGGCATGGACGGGTGTCTGTGCCCCGGTCACCGACCCCAAGGAGTGGTCACCGGAGAAGGAGGAGGAGTTGGAGGAGAGGAGGAAAATATTGAGAGAGAGAATTCAGGGTGAGCCGTTGACTAATGCTGAGCGGAAAGCTCTTGTGGAGAGGTATCAGAGGCATCGAACGAAAAAGCAAATTAATTTGGGTAAGCCTTATTATTAAATTACAAAACTTTAGTTTATGGAAAATAGCTGCTCTCTGCGTGTGTATACCTGAAGTAGTAGAAAAGGCAAAGTTTTGAAAGAATGTTTGACGATTACTATATGAATAAGACTAGAAGAGTGAGGGAAATAAGCAAATTGATAGCAGATTTTACAGAAAAGCTTTATAGTTTGCCTGGATATTAGTTCTTTGAGTTGTAGAAAGCTGCATAAATTGAATGGAACTGTGCCAAGTAGGCCACGTGAGAAAACTTGAGTTTTCAGTTGAAAAATGTGCTATCTTTGACTCTTTGTATAAGCATGTTGTTATCGTCGAGCTATTAGGGGGATAAAGGAGTAGGGAAAGTATTTGGTATTGTATGCGTTGCTCTCTACTGAGTGCACTGGTTCATCCTTTTATCTTTTCTTTAACATTTTTGCTTGATGAAAATTAGACATCATTGAATGATGCAACCTGCCGAGTACAGAAGCATGTATCAGCCCGGTGGTTCTCTTTGATGTGGCCACAGTAGGCACCAGGTGTCCAACCTAGCTGCAGAATCAGTATATTGTCATCTCACATGTATAAATTTGTTGCTCTTTAAATAGTAAAGGAGAATAATTATTTTGTTTGCCTGCATATAGATGGCAAGATCATATTTTAGGTACCTGGGCTTTCTCAACTTCGACAATGACGTTCATGGGGTCTTTTGTAGGCAGGGATGGTTTAACGCACAACATGTTGAATGATATCCATAATCACTGGAAACATGATGAAGCTGTCAGGGTAAAGTGTATGGGGGTGCCTACTGTTGATATGAAAAATGTGTGCATCCAGTTGGAGGTATTGCCATTTCTTCGTGTCTATTTGAGCTTCCTTTCTTGCTACAGTCTCTCTTGGCTTACATGTCATGCTGTGGCATTGTATTTCTGGTTTCACATTTCAGTCATAACATAAGGCTGAAAAGATTTATTGAGCTTATAAAATTTTCTCGTACTTTCGTCTCAGTATCATAATTGCTGATGTATAAATCCAAGCTAAGCCTCTTAGATTCATGTTTTGCCTTTTTGTTCTGTGCATTTTGCAAATCTTCCAGGATAAAACATTTGGTAAGATCATACATAGACATGGTGGTCAACTTGTGTTGTACAGAGGTAGGAATTACCATCCCAAGAGAAGACCTGTAATTCCATTAATGCTCTGGAAGCCTCAGGAGCCAGTCTATCCAAGGCTTATAAAAACGACTATTGATGGCCTAACCATAGAGGAAACTAAGAAAATCAGGAAAAGAGGATTATCTGTTCCTGCCTTAACAAAACTCGGTAAAATCTCTTCCGATCTTGGTTTTGTTACCATATGTGCTGTGCTCTTACTAACACCTGAATTTAACTGCAGCCAAAAACGGTTATCACGGCAGTCTTGTTCCCATGGTCCAGGATGCTTTTCTCACTGAAGAACTAGTTCGAATAGATTGTAAAGGTCTTCCCAAGAGTGACTACAAGAAAATAGGCTGCAAATTGAGGGTAATACTTGATCAACCTTATTATCTTATTTTTGGAATGTATATGATCTCGCATGCTTCTTAGTGTGTAAACTGTTGCTAGTATAACACTTTACTTTTGGGGTGATCCCTCAAGTAAACACATGTTATATTCTTAAATGAAAATCTGTTATTCTTGGTTGGTGTTGGTATTGGGCCTATTGGCTTATATTTTAATAATCTTGTAATGTGGAATCTGTGTATGACATCTATTTGGTTAAAGGTGTGTTACCTCAAAATTTTAACAGTTGAGATTTCCCCCTGTGCACTCTGGGGTGTCCTATTAAGAGGTAAAATGTAATATTAGAGTGGCCAAATGACAATGATTGCTGAAGGTGCCAGTATATTGTTAGGGGAACTCAACTCTAATCACAGCAGATAAATAGAGAAGTCGAACTTAGTGAACTTCTTGCCATAGACAGAGGAAGTGCTTCCTACCTCCTCGTGGTTGTAAAACAGTCTATTGAAACTCTCAATGGTTCCATAAATTTTTTATTGGTTATGAGTCATCATATTTAAATATACTTTGTGTAGTTTATAGATTAAGTTGCTGTTTCCGGGGTATATGGCAGAATATGTGATGCCGAACTACTGGATCTCCATGAATATGTTTTCAAGAAACGTGGTGGAGTTTGAGTTGTCATTCTTTCAAAATCAAGGTCAGATTGTAATACACCAATTCACAATCTAACTTAAATAGGAGAGAGAAAACACTCTGGCTAAAGTGGCTGGAGTCTAGAACATAACCAATAAAGCCAATCTGAACGTACAAGTATGGTCTATTGTGATCATCGTAGTGCCATAAGTTGATTACCACCCACATGCCACTTCATTAGCCAGTTTGACTGTTTGAGGAGTGGTCTTTCTCATATTGTTGCGAGTCACGTTTTGGAGATTATGCCTTCTAACTCAATACAATAAATTGAACGAGAGAATTCAAGAAAGGACTTTGAATTTGATTGTGAAGTCCTTGAAGAGCCTTTAAAAACTCTTTATTTATGGTTACCAAGTAAAACACTGAAACTCTCTGTGGGAAGTTTCCATTTATGCTGTTGAATGCTATCGATTAATTTGTCAGTTTTCTGAAGCTCATTAGTGCCCGTTTCCAAACTCATTTTAATGAGTTTTAATGACAAATAAGAGAGAGAGAGAGAGAGAGAGAGAGATTGAATGGTGGAGATTTGTGTCGTACATGCGGGTCCTATGAAATATGTGGATGTGATTGGTTTGACTAATTTTTATTATAGATAGAATGGGTTTACAAACAAGGGCAACAATTTTTGCAACACAATTATTTTTCGTATGTGTTGGTCGTTTGAGAGTTTAAGCTATTACAGAGGATTATTTTTTTTTTTTTTTTAAAAGTTTTATCTTCAAGGTGCTTCTTGTTCTGCACAACTTTCAATTTTCTTACATGGGTGGCCTTGAGAATTGAACATAGGATATCCGGTAAAAAGATCGTAAGATGGATTCCACATTGTCTTAAAACAGCATTTTGTGAACCCCCTCCCCCTGCAACCTCCATTTTCACTCGTTAGTTATATGATCTCTTTATTTTGTCGACTTGCCTCATCCATATATGGAAACCAGGATGACGGTTTACTCCCTTGATGCAGGATTTGGTGCCTTGTATTCTGGTGACTTTTGAAAAGGAGCAGATTGTGGTGTGGAGGGGTAAAGACTACAAACCTACACATGATGGTTACTTTCTCAAAGTGAGAGAATCATTTAGTGATCAAGACGACGATTCCTTCACTATTGCTGAAGGAAATGAGTCCAAGGATGACGACACTCAAGTGGAAAGCAGTTTTGATTCTGGTGATTCTGATGACGAGATTGCTTCAAGTTAGATGCATCTATAGCAGTTCAGTTTTTGTTCAATTGCTCGAAATATGGATCGCATTCAACAATGATGGTATCCAAAGTTCAGGCGAAGGAAGAAAAACTTTGTAACATCTATTAATT